>OX451208.1:34267439-34366967 GCA_949628255.1 Macrophya alboannulata
AAGAATCGTTTGGATCTAGTAAATTTTGTTTCATTCAACTAAATTTGGCGGTCACGGGCCGCGAAATAAATAACTGTTTGATCTAACAAAATAATTTTGTTCACTGAACTCTACCTATCAAATAAATATCTAGTTGATTTAAATTATTCTCTAGTTATTTCGATCCATTGATTAGTTGATTTGATTTTTTGAATTTAGTTGAAATAACTTATTGTTTAATTATTTCGACTCATCCATTAGTTGATTTGATTGTTTAAATTTAGTGTAACGAAATGATTGTCCAATTGAATTCACAGCGCATGATTTCCTTTGTTCTTCAACAGTTATTTTAATTGTAAGTAACTGATTGAAACGATTGCATTCAGTCATATTTTACATTGTCTTGAATCTAAAAAATTATAGATTTTATTTCATGGCGAATTCGATCTCATAAACTGCGTTGGTGCATCGGCTATAGAGTTCCTAATGCCTTGCAAAGTACGCGCTATGACTCGCACTCAAAAGTTAAACGTAACTATGACGAGCGTTGGTGCATAGGTCTAGCCGACACCGCGTAAATTTACTCGTGAGAAATTAACATGCAGTCGAGCATCTATCGGCGTGGCGTGGTACTTCGATATGAACCAAGTTATAATTACATCATTACTCAGAATAACAAATTTCATATGCTTGCTTCAAATTGAAATCCCATTGATATTCAATTGTTTTGGGTTGTATTCCGAATGAATTACACATTTGCAGAAACAAAATATTCTGTTCACCAAACCACTTCTGACACACTTTGACTCAGTTCACACAAGTATTTGGATCAACTGAACATTAGTCAAACCAAGCACCAGTGGAGTTCAGTCAAATAATTGTGTCGACTGAATTATTCACTTAATCTCGCACTTAATTCAACTGAATCGAATTTGTCAAGAATACAAATTTCTAGTTGATTGAAGTATTTATTGGTTGATTCAAAAAAATGTCTTCTGACCAAATATATTTAGTTGGTTCAACAAATCCTTTTTCTGCGTGTACAGAGACTCCCAATTGCAATGGCGCTCTTATCTCTTTTTCCCGTGAATAATGCGTAGGCTCCGGAAATAGTCAAAACAAGTGACCCGGCCACATCTTACGATGCATAAAAAGTAAATTTTTCTCTATTTCAGTGAAATTTCTATTCTAGGTACAACCTGTTCCTCTCGAATCATCGTCTGCCAAACGGTCTATTAATTTGGGATCACCGCTTAGGAGAAAATCGAGATAATAGTTTATATCAGTGAAAATCGAGTGCTGCCCCCCCCCCCTTCCCCCCCCCCCTCCCGCCCCTTAAGCCTATATTTAATTAATTCATTAATACATATTGGCAAGCATATTGGCGAATCTTTTTTTTCTCTTGAATAATTTTTCAAAAAAAAATCAAACAAGAGTAAAAAAAAAAAACTGCAGAAATCTGCAGAGATAAAATTGTCGAATTGGCTTTTGCCACCGAAAGATGCTCTCTGCGTGAGTTATCTGGAGTCGCTGGAGCTACCGAGACGACGGAGGCGCTGATGCTCGGCGTCCTACCCCACGCTGAGGCGTCGGGACGCGTCGCGGCGCTGGTATCGCGGGCGGGCGCATTGGAGAGGGGGCGGGCGGACCACGAAGATGCCGATGCGCCGGTGTCCGGATCCTGGTGCTGTCTCGCGCCGCGGGGGCGATGAGTGTTATTCTCAGCGCCCTGAGACTTACCTGCTGGCTATCCTGCCTCGTCCTCTTCATCGGCCCCACCTGCACCCAACCTGAAGATGACCTTCGCCATTCACCAGAGGATGCTGCCTACGACGATCAGGAGCCACCCTTGTCGTCGGACGAGGACGAGGATTATATCGACGCAAATACAACAGGTAAGAAATCCGCTTTCCGTTGCAAAAAAAAGTAGAAAAAAGGACCCAGGAGATCCAGAAAAACGAATGCTGGGATAGTCTAGGGGTAGTTTTACATTCGAATATCATTAGGACTTTCCGCGGTTGTATTTTCTCCTTTCCCCAACAATATTAGATAAATTCATCTCCCAAAATCCCTCGGGCTTTTAAAACGGCTAAAATTTGCCGTAATTACGAACGCGCTTCTCCAGGAATTTAATTTACCATCTAGACATAATTTCCTCTCAAGAATTTCCCCCAATTCGCTATTCTTATATCTCGCCCTCTAACGACGGGAGAATAATCCAATACATGATCAAACACGGCGTTTACACTTTCTTAGTCTCCTAAATCTCTGGATTTTTCGTTAAATTTTCCCTCTGATAAACGTGGGTGATAAAAAATTTTGCAAGGTCGTGATTTTGAGGGCAAAAATTGATCAGATTGACGAACGAGGCTGTATTATTCGGGCCAAAAGAATTCCTGTACGTTTTATTACAAATCTGTGAAAAAAAATTTGCCAACAAAAATCCCCATTCTCTATAAATTTTCATTTCATATTATACGCAGCAAGTTAAAGTTCGTGCGCTCGTGCGCTCACCCTGGCGCACCGGGTATTGATTTTAATGGATGCTGCAGGTACGACGCTCTCGCGGCAAGTGCTCTGCCGCGACGCCGACGTACCAACGATTTCGGAAAGAAAAATTCCCGCTTTTAGAGCCCGAATACGCTTCTTTAAAACTACCTACATCCGTAATACAGATATGCTCGTTCATCTCTTGTAGACAATCATTATCTTTGGCAAACTTACTTCACTCAGAATAATTGGCAAACGAATTGATCGAAGAAAAGTTCTGCTGCATTGCTGCACCTTCACTTACGATAATTAATTAATTTCTTGATACTTTTCCCGTCTGCAGATCCGCAGATATTATCAATAAATTTCAAAATAAAATTTGATAAATTGGCCGGAGTTTTGGGTGTGAAAATTCCGATTCAGTTCATTACATTCCGATCGCTATTCGCGGTTATTTACTTAAAAATCTAAAATTTATTACCGAGCCTAGAGTCGACCAAGAGCGCTAAAGTTCAAAACTGTTAGGCATATAATTCGTACAAGACTATGAACTCCGAATTTATATATTGTCTCGGTAAAGTATGAAACTCAACGTGCACTTCGTAGGACGTTGACTCAAGACGCTGCGGTTAACCCAATTCACATATAACGTTGGTAGCAAAATTGATGTGAAATTACTCCTAAATATAGTAGCGGATGATAAGTCGCCGAAGAAATGAGTCGATATTGATCCGAGCAGAATCATGTAATAGTTTATTATCATTATTTATCCAGAGTTCCTTGCTGAATAATCGATCGATTAATTACCTAACGTACATACATACCTACGAGCTGAAAATCGAACCTGCAGCATAGTCGAGGAACTCGATCAATGCTTTCTTAACGCCTACGTAGGTAATAGCGTCGTGTTTTATTGCGATGCAATTCTGTATTCGTTCGGAAAAACTTACAATTTTTTGATACACAAAATAGCATCGGAAAAGCTCGAAACGTTTACTTCACGGATGTGAAAATTTATTCGCACATTAAAAATATCCAGATTCATAATCTGTCCCGGAAATTTTATACTCTGAAGTGCGGTATCTACCTACGTCTGCTGAGGAAGACGCCAATTATTCTAAAACGGAAAACTGAGATGACGTTTGTGGCCACTTTGCGAATTGTCACATCCGAATGTTAAAGTATAACGAGTAGGTACTCAACGTTCTCTTCACTTTGAACGTATGTCGTATAATTTTAGCTGGGTCACGAGAATCCGAATGAATGAAAATTCAAAAATTGAGAATTAAATTTTGGTAAGTAAATTTATTTTGTCGCAATTTCAGCTTTGATACTGCTATACAGTAGCTTAGAAATTTTCTCACGGGTATCTAATAAATTATCGGCGATTATTATATTCGCGTGACTTTGTCAATTATATACAGGAATTATATTGAGTCCCAGCTGCAGGTGTTTCATTAATTACTAACGAACTTAGTTCCTGGAACATTTCACGCACAGCGTGTTTAATATGCCAAGAAATATGTATGGATGTATATATGTGTGTGTATGTACCTACCAGCGAAAGCTCCGAGCTTCGTGATGCCTAGAAGCAAAAACCATATTACCTACTGCCGAGAGTCGATGGTGCATAATTAAATAGACTGCAAATTGGGGCGTTTGTAGAACGGATTTTGTAGTTATAAAAACCGCGTAAAGTAGGTACCTAGGTACACGAGAAGTTTTCACTGGCCCACTCGAATCCTGCTGCTTGCTGCTTGCTGCTGCTGCAGCAACTCGACTGCAGTCTAGTTACTGCGACTTTAAACGTGTGCATAGTATGATAATGAGTAATTAGCGTTAAAAAAAAAAAAAATAGTACGCGCTGCGGGGTTTTTTTTAGCAACGTATGAAAAAAAATGAATAAGAATATAAAAAAAAAATATCAAAAAATCCCACCCCTGGCTGCTCTTCTTAAATAGATATGTATGTACGTATGTCTGTACATAGTTTCCTACCTATATCTATAGCTACGTAGTTTTCTCAGCGAAGTATGAGCCCGGTTTTGAGGATATCACCCCGTTGTTTCCGCCTTTCAGAATAACCTCATCGATTCTTACCCATCTCTGCGCAAACTCGAATTTCAAAGAGTAGGTACATAGCTTCTTCAACATCCAACGAGGCTTTATATTATAACCTATTTTATACACTAGCTCAAGTTTTTTCGCGAGTCCTTTGTAAAACATCGACTCGTCGAGCACGCGGAAGGGCTTTTTAGATCGATCTACTAAAAGGCAAGGAGATGGTTGAGTTTGAGTTTGTTAGCTTTGCCTTTCGTGCGTCTAAAGCCTGCAGGTGAAAATTTTTTTTTCTATTATCTTTTGTAATAGTTTTATTCATCGTTTAGATACGCGGTGATCTATCCGTCCACGACGTGACAGAAGTCATTTACAATTATATCCAAAGACCGGACGCGAGTCGGGCAATTTTATTATTAAGAAATTTACGCTCCAGGGAAACTACGCGTTAAACGATGATCTAAACGATCGTGTTACACGTCTTGCGTAACTAAATTTACGACTGAACAACTAGCTAAAAAAATTTGATAATACGATCCAGGGATTTGTCCGATACTTGCTTAATCCAACGGTAAAAAAATATTTGCAAAACTTTGCAAAAATGTTATAACATTTGAAAGTCTAATAATAATTATAAAAAAACGTCTTCGAGCCCCTAGCTTGTGAGTTTTAATGACGTAAAGGAAGAAAATGAGTAAAATAACTATATGAAAAAAAAAAAAAAAAATTATTTCAATCCGCTGCAGCAACTGCAGCAACGACGTTAGGTACTGCAGAGCGTTTAATTGCTCAAAAAATGGCGGTCACTTCAGAGTTACTTCTTCTGATTAATTATCAGATAAAACTGTATATCGTACATTAAGATTTAAATTTATCACCGCTATTCGTACCAGAGAAAGAAAAAAAAAAATTGACGAATATATTTTTATCCAGGTAAAACTGATCGTCAGGAAGAAATTTTGCGGGATGATAATTTATCTGGAGTTTTTTTCAATTTCTTCACAATTTTACAAGCACTTTCGTATTTTTTCTTCCTTTTTCTTCTTCAAATTTTCAGCGTATATTTGCTCGACGTTTTATGACAGGGTTTTATATGTAAGGCAGGCCACTTGGTTTCCCTTCAGAATCATATATTGCCGGGCAAAATGCCCAAAAACTTTGTGTTAACGATAAGAATTGTGTCCATGATCGTATTGCCGCATGGTTAAAAGTGTATATTAAAGTTCAAAGTATAAAGTGACTCGTGCCAAGGAACATTTTGTCTCGTTGACGGTTCTTGGACGGAATCACATTTTCCACGCTTTGGGGAAACATTCTGCATGAAAAAAACTGGCACAGTGAGAAAAGAAAAAGTATAACAATTGACGCGGCAGAGTTTTTAAAGTTTGTACAAAGTTTTTTTAAAGATCGCGGAGCGGTAAACCATCTAAATTTTAATCTCTCAATCCAAATGTAAAAATATGGAATATATATATATTATTCAACTTATGAAATATATCGATAAAATTTTTATTCCCAAAATTATATTGACTCTTCGACTAGCGTATATATCTGATCATTAAACGTATTCGCGATGTGTGACATTGGCAGATAAAGCAATGAATTGTACCACTGTGAAACGAAACGATTGTCCTCGTTCGTTGTCGCTCGCTCAATAAAGGCATTCGCGTGTTTTCGATAAGTTGTTACAATGGGTATAGGACTGACTCAAGGGTGTAGGCTGCCCATGAAACAACGAATTGATTATTATCTAAGGAAGTTATACGAAGTTTCGGTATTCCATTACTCGATTTCAAATCGAGTCAAAGAAAATGAGCATTTTTTTTTTTACACCCGTATCTTAGATATATCATAGTACAGAATTCGAGATTGTATAGTTACCTCGTGATTCTCGGATTTCAGAAAAGGGACAATACCTGGGCTCCCCTTGTGACCTCACCTGCAATACTGAACTCCAACATGTCTTCTGCGATCCGATCACAGCTCGTTGCGAATGCGAAAAATTCTACCCGGTTAAACTTGGCCGTAGTAAAGGCTGTGCCAAAGGTACGTGTTATACCATAAAATTTATTAAAAATCTCGATTCCGCCCAACTCCATCGTCGGTATTTTTTGCATTGCAAAAAAATATTTGGGACGGCCAAAATGTTGAAAATTATTTTCTCTAGTAACGCCGCAAACGGGATACTTGACTTGTAAATTTTACCACAAAATGTACGACACAAGACGACAACACCTTTTAATACAGCTTCTCAATTAAGCTAATTCAAGTATTAACGTACTTGCAGCCAAGAAACTTGGAGAGCAGTGTTTTTATCGAGCGACGTGTACCCATGCCGATCAGCATGCAACGTGCACGCAGGTACAGCACAACGCTATTTGCGAGTGTATAATCGGATATCACAGAGTTGCGTTATCCAGGCCAAGTAAAAAGGTCTTTTGTGCCGAAGGTGGGTTAAACAAATTTTCCACTGATCACGTATAATTCATACCTATGGCATGAAAAATGATGAGAAAAATAGGTATATGTGATTAGTTTCTTGTATAAGAAACGAGCTGCTAATAACGCCTAAATATTCGGTGTACTTTATGTCATATCGACTTTTACAGATCTCGTGCTGATAGCAACAGACGTCCCAACGCTCCTAGGCGTCGCGTCATGCCTAGCTATCTTTACGGCCCTAATCTGTTTCGTGCTGAAACTATTTAGCCGTGCAAGATACTCTCGGCCGAGACACTACGCGAACGCGAATCACGCACCCCCAATGCTATTCTCAAGCGATACGGGTGAGTAATGGAACTCATGTATCGAATGGTTAGCTAAATTTAAATTGTTTGCGTGTCGTGTCGTTTGCATTGCGTTTTATTGTCAACGTAACAATATTTATATACACACACATTCAAACAAGGGATGCTACTTCCGATATGATCGCGTTTCTTTAAATATAATCCACACATGTAATTCCGCTACCGCAAGACCCTGTTTCACTCCTTCATATCCCAAATTTTTACCGATACATCTCTTCCAAAAAAAAAAATAAATAAAAAAATAAAAAATAAGAAATCAGTCAAACTAGCACAAGGATATGGTCATCGCTCCAAGGATAATGCAGACTTCGAAAAGCACACCGTTCGAAGACCCTCTGATATACCAGATAGCGTCTTTTTACCTCTCGAACTTGCCAAATTTTTATTTGATCTGATGAAAGTCTCGCGTTGGGTATATACTGCAGGCTCAGTTTTTGAAGTCTGCACAAGACACGGAAGACAATTATACCTTGATCAAGTATCGAATTCGGAGATCGAAGGGATGTGGTTTTCGACGTCCTGATCCGGTCTTGGCATAAATGACGATATAGTTGTGAGAAAAAAGAGAACCAAAAAAAAAAAAAGAAAAAAAAAAAAAAAACAAATCGAATTCCCAATCGATTTCCAGGTATACCATTGACCCTCCACGGAGGTCGACCATCCTCTCGGTCTAGTCAACGAAGCGGAAGTGCCCTGGCCTCTGCGTTCTCCAGGAGGCCAAGCAGCGGCGGAAGTCGCGGGCCTCTAGTACCCGCTTCGCGAGCAGGTGCGGCCCGGGCCGCCGCCATCTTGCTTATATCGTGCCACCTTCAAGCGACAACAAAAGGTGGTGGAAACGGTGGAAACAGGCATCGACGGACCCTTAGCGACGTTGCTGAGGGATCCTCGGACGGCCTCGGTAGAACCTCGTTCGTTTATCACCTTCGATCTGTTAAATACCTAAATTCAAAAAAGCAAAAGAAAAAAAAAAAAAAAAAAATTAATTCTGTATAAATCCCTTCTCCATTGCTATCCCGTAATTCTGTCTTATCTCTGTCTATCTTTTTATCTCTCTCTCTCTCTCTCTCTTCTTCTCTGTTCTCGAACATCTTCTATATACTCGCGGGGTATAATGACCACAAGATATCCTTAAACATAATAATTATATAATTAGGGACTACGGATCGCATAATAGTCCCATTTCTCAAATTGTTTGTCAGCTTTAAATGAGTCTGCGTTTATATTATATACCTATATATATATATTATATCTATAGTGTATCGTGTAATTGATGTTTTTTATTCATATTTTATTATTGTTATATACTTATTGTTGATTATTATTATTATTATCATTATTATTATTATTATTATTTTTTGTACGGTTCGTGTCCTTAATTATAATTGTGCTTGCGTTGTTTCCTGTCGTTACATAAGCTCTGTTATATACATATACTATATTATACCTACAAACCTCTATACCTGTATACCTATAATATACCCTTTCGATCATCTCATGCGACACATAACATAGACCAAAATTTCGATTAACCATTTATACCACCCGATCGGATCACTATAACAACACTATATGATCATATACCCATCTATATACAAGAATTATTTTTTTTTTTTTATACCTATATACCCTGCAGTTGCAAAATACTATGTATTGAAAAATTCTTTCGTGAAAACGGTTTTTTTTTTATCTTTATTTTATATATCAGACATATTCGGATCATTTTAGGGGTAATTCATTGAAAAAAAAAATCATCGACTGTATAAGGGAGAAAAATCGAATTATAATGAGTACATGATATCATACATTATATATAATGTATGTATATGTACAATTCAAGTGCGTAACGAGACGGCAAGATGGCAGCGGCCATTATTTTCTATAAACCAAAAAAAAAAGCAAAAAAAAATCGTTCCGGTAAGATAAATGCATTTAGAAAAGAGTTGAATTGCAATAAGAAAAAATTATATTTAACACAAGGAAAAAAGAAAAATTGCGATTTTCGCACTAGATATAGTCTAAGCTGCACCACGTATCGCATATTATATTTACTATATTATCAATATAATATATCTAATACATATTATAGACTCGCATGAATATATAATATTATATACCTATATCTAGAAAATATTCATATATGCAACTAACACGTTTCATAGCTATATAGTCACGTTATCGATTGCAGTCATATATCAGCTTTGCGTTCGAGTTCGTCTAATTAATACATATAATGGTATATACAAGTTTCAGACACAAAATTAAATTAGTCATTTTTTATTATTAATTTTTTTTTTATATATAAATGAATTGAATATTATATACTAATTGTTATACAATCTGCAAAGTGTCGTTTAATTATATGAGGCCATATATTTTTACTGCCCTTTGTCAATTTTTCGATATGTATATATATTATCAATTAATATTCAATTTCAGTTTTCGATAACGCCAATCGTGTAATTGTAGAAATTTCTGTTTTTTTTTTTTTTTTTTTTTTTCATTTTTATATCAGCAATATAGTACACCTAGTGCAAAAAGCTATTGAGTATATTGTTTATAGATATACAGTAGTTGGTGTTTTACAAATGATTAAACTTTATATATACAAATATTTATATCGACACACTGATCAAAACGCACTATATATAAACATTATAATATCATCGACTCATCGCACGATTTCCTTTCTTCGCTTTTACAAATGCAGATGTTGTTAGTTATGATTAGGTATACATTTTGAATGGGGCATGGATATTTAGTTTGTCACGTAATAATAGATGATGTACATATTCAGGGTGTCCCGGAACTAAATGTCCAAAATGAAAGGTGGCCTAGAGGAGGTCGAACCGAGTAAATTGTCCCGAAGAACATGGGGGCTCCGAAGTCGCGTTCGCGAGATATCAACGGATAAAAAATATTGCTTTGCGCCGCGATCGTGGCGCAAAGCAATATTTTTTATCCGTTGATATCTCGCGAACGCGACTTCGGAGCCCCCATGTTCTTCGGGACAATTTACTCGGTTCGACCTCCTCTAGGCCACCTTTCGTTTTGGACATTTAGTTCCGGGACACCCTGTATACATATTATATCGCATAATATAATTTAGTTTCTTGTGAAAACTATATAAGGGCGTTGAAACGTTCGTCCAATTTATTCTATATAAAGCTTATCAAAATCTGCACGATGTACAGTTCTGTTATATATTACACTGCTGGCCATAAGCCAAGTCTATTAGAAAGTCCTTGTTGGATGCCGATATATAGCTGCATACGAATTAAAGGCAAGTCTATAAGCTTCTCCTTCGGAACTTGTATACTCCTACTCTTCCGCTTTACCTAGTAACCCAAAAACGCTGAGATTAACAATAAACTGACGACTAAACGAACGTTCAAGTTAATTATTTTTTTTTTTCCGCACTAATTATAATACGAAGCACGCACGCACGCATATTAAATGCCAATGCCCCGCAGGACTGTACGTCTTGCATTACGTCTCAGAAAATTCTCACTTTTTTTTTTTTTTTTTTTCACTTTTAGTTTTTCTATTTTTGGGTTTAATTTTTTATTTTTCTATTTTTTTTTCCTTATCTCTCTCTCTCTCTATACCACAAAAAAGACAAGTCTCTCGCGTTCCTATCAATCAATCGTAAACTTGAATAAAAATTTTCTTTTATCAGGTTCTCGTCGACCTAGCTTAGCGTCGATTCACAGCTCAACATCTTCGGCGCGTAGTTACAGCGCTCGAAGATTAGAAAAAGAAAGAAACGAAAAAGAACATCGACTGGCTCTACAGGAGTTAAGGTTACAACGGCAGAGGGAACAGCAATCTGCACCAACGCCTAGTCCAAGGACTCCTCATTCAACGGATGAACTTCTTCCGTCAGTTGACGAGGTGGCCGAGGTATGGCTTCAGGAGTCGTTCAATTTTCTATTAAAACTTGAAAGGGAAGATCCTCGGACGTTAATTCTAATTAACTTTACAGCAAGTACCGACAACGTCAGGTACTTCAGGTACGACAACAACTACCACGGCGTTGGCGAACGAAACCAACGTTATAATGTCTACCTACAACGGGCCTTGCACATCGGCCGACAGTTTTCAAGTATAGCTGTCGACTACGTGCGTAGTTACGGTTCGTGTACATAACTGATAGTTTAATAGAACTATTAATTCACACTGTAATTCCTGGTGGGATTATATATATAATAAAAAGATTTTCAATTAGGACGTACGTTAATTGCGATAAAAAGAAAAAAAATTAATAATTCATTTCCATACAAGAACTGCAGTCATATTACGCTGCAGCAGATTTTATATTACATATGAATTCGTAATTCTGCAAACTCCGCAGGACAAAATCACCGAGAGAATTTTAAACCAAAAAATTTATATATTTCGTATAAGTTAAGCTTGTAATTTCAAGAAATTTTTTTTATTCACGGATTTAAGAAAATGAAATTCATTTTTCGTTCAAAATTTTTTGTTCAATTGAAATTGAAAATAATTTCATTGCGTATATAGGTATAACATACATACATACATAGGTATATATTTTCCAACCACTTTGGATTACAGTGACGATTATAAGGATGGATTATATGAGAATGGATTATATAAGATTTGAGAAAGGCGAACGGACGTATGTAGAGTTGTATTACTATATGATAATTATTAACGATCGCCATATAAGCGTGAGGAAAAGAAAAAAAATTATTAAATTAAAATTTGATGAGATCGTATAAGTAAATTTATAACTATATTATAATTATAATGTATTGTAGGCATATATTAACCCCCCAACCCCCTCCTTTTTATTTTTTTGCTTCTATTAACATAATTTATAATTTATTCATTATCTGGATAATGTATATTATATATAGTATATACACATACATATATATATATAATATATTGTCGAATATATATATTACGTTTTCATTAAATATTGATAAGAAATCGATATACCGTAGGGGCTCCACCAAATCTGAAAATATCTCTCATTTTCTAATATCGAAATTGAAAGCAGAAGAAAAAAAAAATCGAAAAAACCGATACCACGATTTATTGTACATTTACATTGTTGAAAGATTTCCCGATCACGAGGTGTCAAAGACTTATATACATATAATAATATATATTTATAGTGTATAATATATAAAGCCTGACTATTTTTGAATAATCAGACTTTAATATTTTTGAGCTTACGAATGTCCCTATACAAATATATAATGATCTTTGATTCGCTTTACATATTTTAATCCAAACGAAATGACACCGATTTAATATCTAAACGCATTAATATTGAATAGGTATATACATACTATATAATATACATCCATAAATATATAGAATGAATTAACGTATATATAGCGATGAGGTAATGTAAAAGATTTTTTCAAAGTGCAAAGTGCAGTTAAGAAAAATAAAAAAAAAGCAAAAAAAATTAAAAATTAATTTCAAATAAATAAATATTACATAAATTAAAAGTTATATACCTACCTATGATCCGTCGTACGGGACTAACCATAAATAAGTCGAAAGAAAAATAATTTACATATATAAGAACGTTTTAACTAATTTATCCATATACTAACACGATCTATATAAATAATACTATAATAAAGGATACGAAAATTATCCTGTTGAAAATTCACTAGCCACCACAGAATTATAATAATTATATTATATACCTATATATATATATATATATATATATATATATATATATATATATATATATATATATATATATATATATATATATATAGGTATATAGGTAAATATTATAGAAAAATTTTTGTCCGAGAATCGATTGATATATAATTATATTATACCCAATTTAAGTAGCGATGCTTGATAAAGAAAAAAAAAAAAAAAAATTGAAATATATACATATATGAGGCCTATTATCCCATAACGTTGTAGGTGCCGTTTTGAAAAATTTTCAGGAATCGTTAAAACTGATTCAGTATAGCACTTACAACGTTATGGAATGGTAGCTCACATATATAAAAAAAAAAAAAAAAAACTTTAACAGTGTTGGTAAATTTTTAAAATAATTATACTGATCAAGGTTTTTTAGAACGGTATTGTTACATATGTCACGGATCTTCGTTAATAATCAATGATTGATTTATTTATACGTATATTATACTTATATACCTATATAATTTCATATATACTATAATTGAAACTTTGAAAGAAATATTATACAATATACAAGTATATATATAATATAATATATCTTGTAAAAAAAAAAAAAACTAACTATACCTAGATTCGAATACATAAATGAATTTCTAGAGAATAAAATTTTTTTTCAATTGGCTCATTTTTTATTAAATATATATATATATATATATATATATATATATATATATATATATATATATATATATATATATATATATATATATATATATATATATATATATATATATATATATATATATATATATATATATATATATATATATATATATGTTTGTGAAATTATTTACTGCAGAGTAAAGACTATAGGTAAAAAAAAAAGTAACGTATTAAATCAGATGACTATAACAGAAAATCACCTACTAATTAACTAAAATGTTTATTAGCAGGTGACTGATCGCTATAGCGAGATCAGAGTCCTGCAGTGTTAAATGACACCTTGAATTCAGACTTTGCAGTGTAATACCTTCGAAATATGATGAGCAAAAGGACCGTGAAATGGGGCGAAAACAAGCGAAAAAAAAATATATATCTAATGTATATCCAGAGAGTAATAATAAATTATTTATAACATTGTTCAAGTAACTTGTGCTGCCTTTTTCGAGAAAAAAAAACAAAAAAAAAAAAAAATTATAAGGTCGTGTCATACCTGTTTCTTTGATATTATAGTATATATATTCGTGTTGCGTGAAACAAAGTAAAAAATGAAAATAAAAATAAATGAGTAAATTCAAAAAAAAAATTAAAAAAATAAAAATAAATATAAAAAAAAATATAAAAAACGTATTGCATCGTTCGTATAATCATATCATTTAAACAAACTGTATTGAATTATTGACGTATGTATATTGTACACACAACAGCTTATAAATGCATATCTTCGGGTTATGCACGACTATACGCGTATAATACATAATATATAATTCATAAGTTTAACAAATATTATATACCTAATACTGTTATCGGTTTACCCTGTTTTAAATGTTTACTGTATAATAAAATTGTAATATATAGTCGTTGGGCAAATAAAGCTCGTTTTATATTAATCTTTCGAATGCAATTTTTATACTCAATCAAACATCATCTCATTACTTGAGTTGAAATATACGTATATTACGCTATCCTACATAAATTTTCTGACAATTGCTCGTTTTCTTTTTTTTTTATATAAAACGAAAGGCAAACAACCAAACCTTCCTGTATTCTTTTATTCTCAACGCAAACTCTTTTGCTAAATTACAAGAATCCGCGAGTTTAATTATTAACACACGTAAAGTCCGACGTAATTAGACTAATTGTTATACTTAAACTGATATAAAAATTCACTGTAACCGCAGGCCCGTGAAATTTTTATAAGTGCTTCAAATAGAATTTTTTTCACCATAATTTAACTATTAATTTTCCATTTTTTCTATAAATCAGACGATACTGAACTATTCCTTACTCATTATAAAAATCAAAAAATCGTACGGAATCTTCAACTTTTTATTGCTGACGATGAGAAATTTCCCGTAACTCCAGCCACAAAATTCAATTTCCCTAATGCCAGTGTCTAAAAGATTCATATTGCATGCATAATAAAGTGTAGAGATTGTCCAATAGGATAACGAAAAGCCAGTTAAAAAAGCTCGAGACTGTATTCCCCAGTTTCAGTAAAAATGTAGAACTCGTTGAATAAAGAGTATCCGATAAAGCCAAGGAATTAAAAAAAAAAAATGGCAGACGAAATAGATGTGGATTTCAAGGAGCCAAAAACCCTTACACAGTCCCTAAAACCGATAATCTGTTTCTCATGGCTAATGGGTACCGGAATATGTAGGCCAAGTGAATGGAGGAGAGTGACGATATTTTTAAAAATTTTTCACTTCACAATGTGCTCTACGGTAATCGCCTATGGTATAAAGGACTATTTCACAATTGGAAGCATCCTTAAGGGTGAGACGTACAAGATGATATACTACACGAACAAGGCTGTGATGTACATAACGTCTTATTACTACGTGATATTCGGTACTTATCATTACAAAAAGTGGCGAAAATTTGTCGAGCGTTTTGATACATTGGACGCAAAAATACGTAGAGAAATATCGATCAATGATCGGTCGATAAAAGTCCAACAAATCATGGCTTTTTCTGTTGCTGTTCTCCTCGGGCCTCTAGCGATCATGTCTCACGTTGTCTATTACTACTTTACTGATTCGACGCAATTAGTTGGCTCGGATGTACTGCTTTACTATATAATGATACAGTCCGTCACGACCAATTTTGGATTCGATATTATGGTGTGCAGGATTTATCAGAGATTTAAAATCGTAAACAAGTTGATCAAGCAGATCGGGGACGCTTATTCCGCGCCATGGATCGTCCTGAAGATCCAACGACTGAAGGAACTTCACCATCGTAAGGGTTTTATTCCTTTCAATTAATTATTACGCGTGCAAAAATCTGTTTTCTCTTCTCAATTTCAAATTAAAAGCTTTTGAAAATTACTTACAAATTAATTAATAAAATCATTTTCAGGAATCTGCAGTCTCGTTAACATCTTAAACGGAGCCCATGGCGTCCATTTGCTACTAAGTTCTGCAAATTCTTTTATGATGGTCGTCGCGACTCTCTTCAGAATATACATAGGGGTAGTAGATTCAAATTTGGGTTTCATAATGATAAACAACGTCATTTGGATAGTCTACGCAGCACAATTTGGGATCAATTGTTACGTCTGCACACTCGCGTCACGCGAAGCCAAGAGAACGGGAAGTCTAATCCACCAAGTTGGACTGAATAATAATCAACTGACTAATAAACGTCTGTACAGTAATCACGCGGGAAATAGACGATCGCTTAACTATAACCAACCGGAGACTAAAACCTACGAGGGTTCCTGCCTGCAGAATGAAATCGCTTATTTCTCTTCCCAGATAGAGCAAAGCCCTGTAGCTTTTAGCGCGTGCGAATTCTTCGTACTAAACAATTCGCTTCTTCAAGGTGTACGTGTTGTATTTGTGCGAATAAATTTATTTCGCAATATTTATACCGACGAGTTAAAACGATAAATTAATTGTCTCTATTTATTTTACAGTTCGTCGGTGTGATCACAACTTATCTGATTATATTGATTCAATTTTATCATCCCCCGATAAAGAATAAACTGGAATCAAGCCTGATATCGACGAATATCTCGACGATGGATACAACTGAAGAATATAATACGACAACGACCGAAACAAATTATAGTGTGTTATATTGAGTGCATTTTATATAATTATACGTGTCTTATTCGCATTATCCTTGATCGATGCAGGTATTTAGCTATAAAAAAATGAGCACCTTAATTGTCAGAATTTTTAAACTATTTAGTGAAGTCCAGTATTTGAGGATTTCGGATGGAAATAAACTGAAATAGAAGCTTTTTCTTATCATTTTTTCTTCAATTTGTTAAAAAACGATAAGCGAAACAGCGCGTGGTGAATGAATTGCAAAGGAGAGATAAGGAAATGCATCGTTGGCTCATTTTTACCTGTATGTATTACCAATGCGCCTTATTATATGCAACTTACGGACCATTTGATGGTTTCTAAACCTTTTCTTAGACGGTAGCGCTGTTTCACTGTGTAAGTGTCGATTTTTGAAACTACTTTTGCCGCAAATATCGGGCGGCAATAGGTTTGAATTGAATTTACTACTATAACGTCTTGAGCGCGCGAAAACCTGATGCATATTAACACCGAAAATGATTAAACTTAATCCCAGCTTTCAGAAACGAAAAGCAAATGCGATTCTTGGTTGAAATCATGAAATTGATAATTAAAAATTGTGTGATTCACGGACAAGGCCGAAAAATTAAATAAACCGACTTTCAATGATCATTTTTTTTTACGTGTCAAATAACACATACGATATTATACTCTAAGGAAGTAAAATTAGAATACACAGTTATTTTCTTAATAATAATAATTACCCTATCACTTTGTTTATTTTTAAATACGATCTATGAATATAAATACCTAGGTACTACATTCGTTGTGTCTAAATAAATTGGCGTTTATAACTAGATAAATAAATAAATGTGTAATGCATTATCGACTTTTGTACAATGATTTTTTTTTTTACCCGAGAGTAAAAATTATGGTAAAGATTATGTCGAATCGTAATGGTGTTGATAAAATTCTGATTTTAAAGTAGGTATATGAGAATTAGTTTTACTTTCTGATAATTTTTTGTTTCTTTGTTTTTGTTTTTTGATTAATTTTCAGCAGATCAGGCGTCCAGATTTATCGCAAGTCGAATTTTCAAGCAGTCGCAAAGTAGGATTGGTACACCATGCCCATAGACGTAGTGGCGAACCATGTAAAACAGCTCCACCATGTAGCAAATCCGAGCAAACCCCTGAAGACCTCCGTTGTAAAGACCTGGATGAAAAAAGAATCGAGAATTGAAAAAATATTACTGAAATTTGTAAGAATATTCAAGTTTTGAGAAGCAGAGGGCTTCTTTATGCTGAGATATTCACCTAATTATACTTTTTCGATGTTTATAAACGATATTTACCTTTTTCAGTGAATCAAGAGCGAGATGAAATTCTTGTGCAGTCTGAACGACGGTTTTTTCATCATTTTCATTAAAAATTGATGGCATAATTTTCGGTGGTTGATCAGCGGGACACTCCTCAATTGGTAAATCTCTGAAAAGACCTTCCCAACTATAACCGCCTGTAAAAAGGTTTGAATAATTATTAATTTCGTCTTGGCAAATCTATTTCTCATTACCAATATATTATTGAACATCAACACTCACCCAGAGTTTTATACATTAGAGTTAAAAAAAGGCACATAATGATCGGAGCAACGTACTGCAAAGATACCACACAGAGATAGTAAAATACTGCAGCGATCTGAAACACGTGGAATATTCTTTAAAAATAATTTCTCTGAAAGAGAAAGTCTATTCTAATTCACATAAAACTAAGAAAAAAACCTTTTTTTGAAGATCGGTATTTGTGATACGTCCAGCTTCTTTTTTTTGATCCTCTAATCTCTGGCTGGCCAGATTCAAATACGATTGTAGATAT
The DNA here is from genome assembly GCA_949628255.1 of Macrophya alboannulata. Classification (NCBI taxonomy): domain Eukaryota; kingdom Metazoa; phylum Arthropoda; class Insecta; order Hymenoptera; family Tenthredinidae; genus Macrophya; species Macrophya alboannulata. Next base: position 34,286,051 of record OX451208.1, read on the forward strand.
AACGGCATAAGTGCGAATCTCAATATTACAGCTATGACAACAGCTGCCAGCCTCATACTTTCGAACGCCTGGACAGTCATTCTATGGAAAAAGAAAATCAGAAATACTAAAATAACTGGTACCAAAAAATTGCAACTTGTAACTGAATATAAATCGTCAATAAGTCCTTACAATGGACCGTTCATTCCGGTGAATATTCGAACGGTCAGATAATCTCGGCTCACAGGCTTGATCCACAATATGACCAAAAGAAACGGAGATGCAAAACTGATGTTGAGCAATAATTGAAGTAGTTTTCTCTCTTTGCAGTATCTGTAATAAAAATTTTTTTTGGAATGAATTAAACATGTTTGAAGGCTTGTTCTATGCTGTAGAAAGAACTTTACGTACTTTAGAGAGTCCCAGTGCATTCTGGACATTCTCAACCCTGGAAAAGTGAACAATGATCCAAGTAGTCCGCACCAAAGAGCCAGAAAGAACTTTAAAACAATTTTCGAAGCAGGTCCTCTGCAAAAAAAGTTGATTTCATTTAATTAGTAAGCCTAAAATTGTACTGTGAGAACAAAACTGATCTCTACGTGCAACTTACGTAGATGATAGACCTTGATTATCTAAAAATGCTGAGGCGCTTTGATTGAAGCTAACATAAGCCTTGTCCAAGCCAATCTCAAGAGTGTTTTCATCAATGATTAAAACCATCATAGCTACCAGAAGGTAAGAAAAGCCCGTAACTATACAGGTAGATCTTTCCCCAACGCTTTCTTCGCCTTTAAAATACTGTACCCAAAGGGAAAGCAGCGTTTTACTAATATTGACAATAGGAAATTCGTTTTCTTAAAGTTTGCCTAGTCAGAAATTGCATACAGCTGAAAATTCAATCAAAAATAAATAGTTTAAAAGGATACAGAGCAAATCCCAGGACTAAACTGCACCACAGCATGCTCAGATTGAACTCCTCTTTCATTGGGTAATAGAAATTGTAGACCTGGTTAAAAATAAGGATTAAATTATGTGAATAAATAGAGTAAATAAGTAATCTAATAGATAACGAGTAGATTATTGAATTACCTCGGTTAAAATATAAACCATGCTAGCGTAAAGTGAGAAATCTAATAGCCATTGAAATTCTGTGTAAAATTTCAGGTGTATCACATCGAGAGATGATATCTTAGTGCTTTCCAGAGTTATCCCTAGATTTCTAGGAACATGAAAGACATCCGGAGTCTTTCCATTCTCTACATGCTTGTTGCCTTTCTTCGGTTTTTCCTTAGGCACTCCGGCGAGAACCCTGAGCTCTTGATCAGTCGGGTAAAGGTAGCGGATAAGCCTGAAATAATATCTTAGTTGTTGAAAATATAAAATGAAACTAAGTGAAATGAAGTTTGAATTAAAATTGAAATTAGACTTTAGAAAAATTCATGAAGTGAAACTTTTTATCACGCAGTAGGCGTAAAATGTAACGAGAATGTTATATATATAGGACATTCCTTGCCAATGACGAAAAAAATTTTCAAATATACTCAGATCGAATTAGGATGAAATGCACTGTATAAAATTGTTGTTTTTTAATAAATAGGGCATTTCTTGTCAATGACACAAATTTTTAAATACACCCAGATCGAATGAGGATAAAATGCCCCGTATAAAATTTTTGTTTGTCGATATACAAGGCGTGCCTTGCCAATGACAAAAAAAAAATCTAAATATACCCCATACCCTATAATTATTTTTTTTTTTTCTTCTACTTTATTTCCAGGTTAGGATCCGTAGAATTAAGAAAAAGAAACTTTTTAAATAAATGATAAATTCATTAAATAATCGGGATAATCTTGTATGAAAAAAAAAAACTTTCAATAAATGAAAAATAAAATATACTCATACATACCCGGTCGAGCATAAAATCCATCTTGCAAATGAATAATGAGGTCCTAGTTTTTGTATAACACTAACCATAACTAGTGTGATAACCAGCTGCGCCCCTAGAAGGGCCTAAAACATGTGAAAATAAAAAAAAAGAATGAATGAAAAATTTGAACAATTAAAATTGGACTAACCTAACCTTAAGCTCGACCTAACCTATGCGCAAGATAGTTTTAAAATATCTTCAAATTAACTTGCCATGTTTTTGAGTAAAATCGATCACTTAATTACGTCTAACAAAAATACATGAAGACTGTGGTTAACGAGGCTGATTTAATAGTTATTAAAAATCTATAAACGCCGTAGAAACTGGCGCGGTCTGGGCGGAACATGAAACCGCAATAGTTGTCTGCTTGAGTTTATTATTATGTATGTAGTTAATTCTCGTTTCTACCACTCGGCGCTTGTAACCCGGAATTATTATATTCTCTTATACCCAGTTTTATCGAGAAGTAGCCTGAAAACCAGTTTCAAAATACATCTTGACCCGTTACTGCTCGAATTAAAAATAGGTTTTAATCTTTTTCTTTCCTTTTTTTTCTTTTGACTTCATTGTCTGCCGTTTGGAAATTAGGTCTCATATGCTAAATTCAGATTCCACATATACACATGCGACAATAATGAATGCCTTATGAAATATCAAAATACATTCAATTTAATTTAATGTAATTTTAATTCTTTTCATAAAATACATAAGATTTTCGATATCCAGATATTCAAGTTTTTGAAAATATACGTTTAAATAACATAAACCCTGATCAAAATACGTAAAAAATAGATCATTACGAATGAATCATTGTATAACAAGTATTTATTTAACCGCGGATAATCGATTAATGATAATATAATAATGACAAAGAAATGATAAATATTTGAAACATTGTCAAATGGTGTGTATTTCGTTTGTGTGTGTGAGTTCTTATAGTTAGAGCGATGACGTCACGGCGTTGCGGCAGCCATGTTAGTTACAGCCCCATGCTCGAGCGCGTCGGTCATGCGCATAGCCTGACGTTGGCAGACAAAGGTCCGTCAGTAGCAGCAGCGATGGTGGTGATGTGTTGAGGAAACAGTCAGCTGTAAACCGTAAATTCGTGATGGCTTAGGCGTAGGTGGATTTTTAATAGTGTTCAATTATTATTGGTGAATATTAAAATAGGTTTATACAAGTGAAGTGGATGATAATAGTTAGGTGCGAGATGGTTACGATGTTCAGTGAGTGCGGATACGTGCTGTTCCTGCTACTCCTCGTCCCCTACATTGAAAGCGGTGAGTTTACCAGTTTTTTGTTATGAATCAGCCCGAGTCGACGGCAAACGGCAACGGCAACGGCTAAGGGAAAGGCAAAGGCAACTAGGCAAGGCGTTTGCCCCCTGGCAACTACCAGGATCACCGCGAATTCATGAAATATTTAAATATACAATGCCCCACGCGCGTTTCGTATATATAGGTTTTTGTTTTTATCTTATTCATTTGAACTCAGAGAATTATTTTTTTCTGACTCCGATAGAATATTGCGAGTAAACTGAACCGCTTTGTTTACCTTTAGAAAATATCTGTATCGTCAACGATACTCTGACGCTTCCATAAACCAACAACCACTTTATTGAATAAACATCAACGTTTTTTTTTTTTTTTTTTCAATTATTTATTTGTTTCGTCTTTATCGAAAATTTGCAACGATTACATCCCCTCGATCGTTGTTCGCTGTTGTTGGTATCGCATTGTGTATGTAATACGTACAATACGTATGTACGGTATGTAACTTCTTTGCGTTTCTTTGTTTTATCAACAGCGACTTTTGTTCGTTCTTTCGTTCGTCTCGCGATTTTTAATGAGTTGGAACGATCGAAAATAATAATAACAATAATGAAAGATATGCATATTTTATGTTCCTCACGTTTATGAATTTCGTGAAGAATTATAACAGACTGTAACCATTTCGCTAAATATATTCCACTTATTTATCTACGATCTATACAATTCTAAAAACTGGCTTATTACTTCTATATCCACGTTTAATCTCATTCCATAAATTACGTTGTCAGGTATATACTACTTTGCTTGAAGGGAGGTAAAAGTATGTAGTAACGTCGTATGATAGAAGAAAACAAAAAAACAAACACAAAAAAAAAAACTCTGATAATCATATCGTATCAATATTTTCCGGTTTTTGGACACGTGCTTCCGTCGCGATTTTCAATTAAAACCGTTGATTAACGATTTCGATAACGAATATTTACATCCCGGATCTATCGAGTTGAGAACACCTCGCGTGTATCTATTTATTGTGATAATAAAATGATGTATCTCAAGTTTCCCCGAGGTAACGAGTATAGGCATAGCAGCATCAGCAATAGCAACAGTACCGCAGCTCTGGCATCGGGGTTTTACCCGCGTTGTTCGTTCTCGACCCTAACTCCTAACTCGCAATGTATTTATAAGCGCGTGAGCGAGTTAGGAGGCATTAATTAATGCTACGTACGTAGAACCGGATGATCCCCGGATTACCATTTGAAGGGTGCAACATTTAAAAAAAAACGGGGTTCGGAGAAGATACGGTGGAGCGGTTTAATAATTCTGTTTGCTCCAGGAAGAGGAACGGAAAAAATATATATACATGAATAAAATATTACGGACAATGAATTCCATTTTTTTTTTTTTTTCTTCTACTTTGGTTGTCAAAATTGCTCTCCAAAGTCCAACTATACCGTTTAGAAATTTCCTCCTCTGGTAATATAATATCGTCTATGCGAACCGCAGTGATTCATAATTCTGACAAAAATGGATAATCATTATTTACTCGTTATATCGTTACTGGGAAAGAAGTATATACATCATTACATCACATGATCGGTAACGAGTTAGTATGTACAAATGAAGATTAGAATTAGAATCGCTTCGGGTACGTGCAGGGTTGAATTAAACTACATTAACTATACGAATTTCTTTCGTATACGTGTATATAGATCGTACATACGTATAAATAAATAAATGTATATGTGTGTGTGTGTGTGTGTGTGTATAAATATACCATATCGCGCAATTCGGCAGACACCGTAAAACGCCTCGATGCAATAACGCCGCTTGTACACGTAGTACACATATATACTTGACCCAAATGCTTCCTCGCCGGTGTAATAACTTCAATCCATCCTATCCCTATCCTATACTATCGTATCCTATACCCGGCCACCACCCCCACCCACCCAACACACAACATCTTATTGTAGAGTAAGAAACTACCGCTGGATATGATATCGGTGCAGATATGACGGAATGAGAGTGTAAAAGAAACTAGGAATTACCTATATAATTTTCATCATTCAATATATTCTCTGTACCATGAAAGAAAATTCGATATATTATTAATCGCATCGTGTCAATTCGAGCATTACCATGCGTGTATAAAGAAACGAAGAATCAGAAGAAAGAAAAAACGAATAAAAATTTCCCTCGAGTTTATATTGAGTCCGCCTGCTACTGCAGAGCGTGCATGCAGTTTAGCTCCAGTTTGTTAGTACCTGACATGAAAGTTTATTTTCTGTACAGAGGGATGATTCGTCTTTATATACATACGCAGAAACACATAGATCGATTTATTATAGGTGACTATAAGATACAGTTCATAGACCGTGAAGAAATTATTTATTTTTATTTTTTCCATCCTTGGTAATCGCGAAACAATCCGAAATATATAGACGTTGAGGCTGTTGCTGTTCCTTGAGGCAGATAAATTTTTCAGCCGGATTGTAACATCGACCATAAGGTGGTGGCGGTCGGTCGGCTCGCCAAAAGGCGAAACGACGCGGAACTACTGGGCGCTCTGCTGATGTTGATGTTGCCGTTGCTATTGCTATTGCTACTGCTATTGCTGATACGCGAGAGGTAAAAGAAGAAAGTTTTAATGTATCTGTCAGACTCAGCAGCAGCAGCAGTAGCAGCAGCTCGGACACATTTTTGTGGCAAGTTGTCGTCGTCGTCGTCGTCGTAGTCGACAACGCAGAACTTTTTCCTTGTCAGTTTTTCATTAACTAAAGAGCCGAAAAATACTTACTGTCTCGTAACTCGCGCCCATCTCTCGCCCTTATTTTCTGCACTGTATGAGCTATATCCCTCGCGATTTTCATATAGCATCGCATCGTTTGCCCGCTCATATCTACACAAGTTTTTTTTTTTGTTCTTTTTCCTTTTTTTCTTAGGATCAAAATTGAAAAAAAAAAAAAGCCAATCAATTCGTATAAAAATTCTAAGAGTTTTCTGTACATGTATCTAATGTACATTTATATACTGCGGGGTAAATAAAAGGATCGGATTAATTCCCGAAACAGGGAAATAATGAATAAGTAAATTAAAAAAAAGTAGAAAAAAAGAAGAAAAAGAAAAGAAAAGAAAAGGAAAAAACGTCATACAATATATATACCTATATATATATATGTATAACACAGCAATTTGTTGATGGCCGTCAATTTCGTCGAGGTTATAGAACCGTTTCTCTTTTTTTTTTTTTTTTGTCTTCTTTTTTTTTTGACCATCATTCTTTTACGGCTAACCCGGCGTCGAGACGAAACGAAAGGAGACGAGACGAACGGAGGAGACTCAAACTTTAACTTCAACTTTAACTTCGGTCTAAAACTCTATCGTGACTCACTCACTCCGTGTAAGGCTCTCCCGCACAGGTTTTTTTTTTCTCTTTTTTTTTGTGAATACGGGAGAGATTAGAATGGCCTTGAAAAACGCTGCCGTGGGCACTATGACCGCTGAGACTGACACAAACCTTCAAAATTCAAATACACTACATTATATATATATATATGTGTACTGTATATGTAATAATATGATACGAGGCAGAGATTTATGGATTTAATCATAACGTACCTGAGTGGCTCGTTTATTACATAGAAAAGAATTCTGCAAACTACAAAAATGAGACGATTTTTTGATTAATCTATTTTATTTATATATATAACTTTCTTTACCATGCTAATTTTATTTTACTTTTCTTATTTTTGTTTTTCAGTTCCGTAAAATCAATATTTTTGATGATAAAAAAAAACCCTCATAGCAAATAATAAAATAATAATAATAATAATAATATAAATTAAATTCATGAAAACGTTGTTTTATTATCGAAAATTATCGAGGTGTAAAAAAGCAGCAAGCATCAGCAGCAATTTAGGTATAGCGAGAGACTCGTGTGTCGTTATAGATATATATATATACGTATGTATATATATAGAGGTTCGATGTAATGGGATCAATTGTAGATTGAAATTGGAAGGTAATTCTCAACGCTCTGTGCAGATGTGCTTCGAGGAAATTTTTTTTTTCTTTTTCTTCTCATTTTCTTTTCTCGCATATATACTCAGCGCCAATTACATTGCTCCACTGTATCCAGATGTAGAAATTCTTGTAAAAAATAAAATGAAAAAACTCTTAACTCCATTTTACTATCGCGTATTTCCATGTATCCGCGACTCCGTATTCTCCTCGTTTTACGCAACCGAACATAATACATACGTATAGTCTATGATGCGATCGTAAAAAATGAAAAAGAAAAGAAAGAAAATATTCATCATTTTTCTATCAAAGTATATATTTTATACGTGTATATTTTCATTTTTACATTTTTATTATATTACGTTTTCTTTCACATATTATATATATGTACTTAATGTGTATGTATATATAAGTAAACAGAATAATGTAAATGGAAAAAAATAACAAATTAAAATCAAAGAAAAATTTGTATTCGTTGGAAACGTATATATGCTGCAGGAAGCGCCCGCACCGCATCCCAGTTTAGATAAGATTGGTAAACCGCGGTTATTCCGGATTCCGAACAATAAAATGATAGGTAGTCATCTGTTTCTCGGAATAATTAATTATCGTGCGGTATAAAGTTTTTTCCCCTTATTATATTTATCTATATTTTTTTTTTCATTTATTTTTCCTCTCATCGCCGATGATCGCGATATTATAATTTCATTTCAATATGATGTATGTACAACATAGGTATATATATATATATGGGGTATAATTTAAAACCCTAGAGATTTTCGGAGTTACATACCTAGGTATATATACATATACCTATATATATGTATAGAACCCAGGTTTTGAGAGGACCTCAAAATTAGTCACCGTGGGCAAATACACCCTCCTTTGCCACAACTGGTTTTCACGGAGCCACACGAACAGCTCTCAAACTATACCGGTGCAAAGTCAAAGATTAAGTTTTGCGGACCCCGCAACGACCAATTTCTGGCTATTTGATCATGACGGTTTTGAGCTTGAACTTTACACATAGACCAAACTCCCCCTCTCTCTCTCTATTTCTATTTTTCTTTCTCTTACTTTTCCTTTATTGCTCTTTTTCGCGTGTGTAAAGAAGAAGAAGGGAAAATAAAATAATTGACTCATTATATACTACATTTGATATAAGTATATACGAATTTTTTGACATTTATTTACCTCGTCTTAAACATAATCATAAATATATAATGTGTGTATATATAATTTTATTACAACGTCGTATATTATATAGATAATTTGCAAGCGCGGGGAACCTTTGATCACAAACGCGAATAATCATTATCACGCTATACGTATACATATCTGTTCAATTTCAATTAGTTTAATGACATTATGTACATAAATATTCCGGGAATTAGTTGATAATAAAATAATATAATATTATAGTCCGGTTGATATGATGCGATAATTATATGATGCGATGACTATTAAAAGTTGTTTTCAAATTTTGTTCGTTTTATCAATGACTTTTGGTGACACTCGTTAAATTTTCAATAATTATTATCGCACTTCAATGTTTGATAAGCTTTATTTATTTATGTATATTTTATTTTTTATTTTTAGCGTTTTTTTGTATGTACATGTACATACATACGTATATAGTATTATACGAATTAAATGAAATGGGGGGGGGGGGGGGGGGGGGAATAGAGAGATAATAATTATTGCTGTACCAAGAAATTATAGACGATGATCATTTCTATTTTTATATTTTTCGTAAAAATTCAACGGTCGTATATATATATCCACATACGTATATATATATTATCTTAATTTTCCATGTATTTAATACAGTACGTACGTCGTCTGCACGAGTTGAATGAAATATGAATTCAAAATATTTTTTTCCTCTTATCTACTTCAACGAATAGTACGCACCAATTTCATTCTTCACATTCCGCTTATACATATATATGTATATAACGAACAATGTCTAAATATTAGAAAAAATGATCATATTAATTACGACCAACAGGAAAGAAACAAAAAAAAAAAAATTTTTTTCATTGTTCACTTCAAAATTCATTTTTCATCTCAGCACATTATTATTCACATACATATATATGTATATAATTTTATTATATAATACAATCCGTCGCAGTGTTGATACGCATCGATAAATCTATTTGAATATATGATCGATCAAGACGGTTATTATTATTATTAATGTTATTATTATTATCGTTTGCCGAAGGTCGAACTATTACCCACTATTACCTTATCGTATAATAAGCGCTTGTATCGCGGTTAGGTATAATATATATATATATATATGGGGCATTCCACGTCAAAACGAAAACGGTTCAACCGATGGGTCTCCGATTTTTTTTCAAAATTTTTTTCTTGTTCTATTTCAGGACTAAAACCTACATACCAAAGCATTTTTCAATTGGAACTTTGGTTTTTTATTGACGAATTTTCGAAAATTCGGTATTTCTTTAAATCTGAAAATTTCAATATTTTTTCATTTAGTGTTAGCTTGATCTGAGAACAAAATATATGAGACATGAAATGTTCGATTTGAACTGTACTTTTCATAAAAATTTGTATTGAATTTTTTGCGTCAACGGACTTGCAGTGATTCAAAAAATAAATATAAAATTTCGATTTTTGAAAAAAGTACACTTTTGATTTTTGATTTTTTTTTTTCCAAAAAAACTATCGGAACTTAGAAAATTTTGAGGACCAGAACCATAGTGGGCCGACGATTCTACGATTTGTTATGAATTTTTTGCTACAGATAAATGAATGAAATCGTAATTTTTTTTTCGTTTTATCATTTTCAATAAATAAATAAATTAAATAAAAATATACAAATCATATCGAAAAATGATTATGGTAATTCAAAGAATTGATTAATCACAATCAATTAATATTAATTGAAGATAATGACTACAAGTTGATGGTGGGGGGCTCGCTGCAGCAAGTTTCTTCCGACATGGAGCACAAATCAAATGTTTTTGCGTTAAATTGCGCATCTTTTCCAGTATTGCCGACGACGGGGAACGAAGTCCTATTTTTTTCAAATGATACTTTTCCTTAAACGGGTGACAGCAACGATCAAATTTCATGACAGGCGGCATACTGATAAAATGTAACCTATGTCTATTAAACTTCCGTAGTTATCAATGTAGAACTGAGTAGCGCGAACAAAAACTATTATTCGACGCGCCTCTAGTGGTGCTCAGCAAAAAATGATAAAACGAAAAAAAAATTACGATTTTATTTATTTATCTACAGCAAAAAATTCAAAAATTCATAACAAATCATAGAATCGTCGGCCCACTATGGTTTTGGTCCTCAAAATTTTCTGAGATCCGAATGGTTTTTTGAAAAAAAAAAAATCAAAAATCAAAAGTGTACTTCGGCAATACTAAAACAAAATGCGCAATTTAACGCAAAACCATTTGATTTGTGCTCCATGTCGGAAGAAACTCGCTGCAGCGAGCCCCCCACCATCAACTTGTGGTAATTATCGTCAATTAATATTAATTGATTGTGATTAATCAATTCTTTGAATTACCATAATCATTTTTCGATATGATTTGTATATTTTTATTTAATTTATTTATTTATTGAAAATGATAAAACGAAAAAAAAATTACGATTTCATTCATTTATCTGTAGCAAAAAATTCATAACAAATCGTAGAATCGTCGGCCCACTATGGTTCTGGTCCTCAAAATTTTCTAAGTTCCGATAGTTTTTTTGGAAAAAAAAAAATCAAAAATCAAAAGTGTACTTTTTTCAAAAATCGAAATTTTATATTTATTTTTTGAATCACTGCAAGTCCGTTGACGCAAAAAATTCAATACAAATTTTTATGAAAAGTACAGTTCAAATCGAACATTTCATGTCTCATATATTTTGTTCTCAGATCAAGCTAACACTAAATGAAAAAATATTGAAATTTTCAGATTTAAAGAAATACCGAATTTTCGAAAATTCGTCAATAAAAAACCAAAGTTCCAATTGAAAAATGCTTTGGTATGTAGGTTTTAGTCCTGAAATAGAACAAGAAAAAAATTTTGAAAAAAAATCGGAGACCCATCGGTTGAACCGTTTTCGTTTTGACGTGGAATGCCCCATATATACCACATGTATATCTATGCAGTGTATAGAATTAATCCGACAATGAGTTTAGGAAGTCTGACGTGCCCCCCAAAGATTGATTGATTGGCTACTGCTCTTCCCGCGCCGTTAAGTTTCTATATATATACCTTATACTAAATCTAAACCTATATTATACGTACAGGGTGGCTCATTTTGAACGAGCCACCGGCTAATATTTTCGAAAAATTATATACAAGATACAGGAAAATACTTGAGACAAATGTAATTGTATAGTTCCGAAGGGAACATATATGATTATGCTATATATGGATTTCTAAATTTTTATAAGATTTTATGGAGTTTCCACCCGTATCTACCTTGTGCGTTGTTATTATACATTAATGAAAAACGGTATATGCTACGTGTATGAAACAGCATATAGTACTTCTACACGCGTCACTCTACCGTCACAAAAAAAAAGAACACTCGACGCAATGAAATTATAACCCCGACACATATATGATATTTATTATTATTATTATTATCATTATTATTATATATGTATATAACTATATAACATCCTTTTATATAGGGAAATGATATAATGAAAATTATATCATAACTGTGAAAATTCACGTCTATCCATATATATATATAAGTACACCTATGTACCTGTATATTGAAATTGAATTTATTTCGTCTATTATATATATATATATATATATAGATTGGTATATACATGCGTATGTATGTAGGTATATTACATAGCTAGGTAGGCTATATATATGTTGAAAGCGATTGCACCAGCAGTTTCACAAAATCGAATATAATTATGGTATATAATCATTTTAGTTTGGTACTCGAGCGCGTTATTATTCCCCAAACTCCCTACCAATTCTTCTCTTTCTCTCGCATATCGTAAATTTACCACTTTCAATATTCGTATTCCAACGTTTTACCCCATACCCCTCATTCTCTTAGTCTCTCCTTCTTGCTCTCTTTCTCTTTCTCCCTCTCTCTCTCTCTCTCTCTATTTCCTATATACCTATGCGAAATGAAATTGTTGCCGCCGACCCGCGGGCGCCAACGTTACTGATAATGGCGTTAATAATCGATACCTAACTGCAATTGGATTGAATTTCAATACAGAATTTCAGAAGGTCCACGTGCTGCATGTGCAAGCTCGCGGGTTAATGCGAAAGCATTATACCATGTACACCGCGAAGCATTGAGAAAATTGACCATTGTTATTTTCTTCTTTTTTTTTTCTTTTTCTTGCGAGGTATTGAATGTATTGATTTATTTATCATAGTATTGAAAATTAATCGTTTCATTCGGGGGTTTCGATTTTCTTTCTTTCTCTCTCTCATTCTTTCTTGTGTTTTGTGTTATTATTTTTCATTCATATGTGTACCTATTTCGAGGAGTTGAAAGATAGGGGATTGTACACTGTACATAATATATCGAAAAACAACAAATTTAAAAGCAAGGGAGGAGGAGGAAAGGATATATATATGTATATACATCCCTCGGGAATAACACCGAGATTCCGAGTTTGAAAACGATGTATTATGTAAAGGTGTACGTATACATATGTACACTACATACGTAGTTGACTATATGCAGGTACTACAAATATATAATACATGTATGACAAAAGTTATTGAAAATTCAATGAAAGTCTGAAACTTTTCAAATCGTCAAATTTCATTTTCATCAAAAATTTTTCGAAACAAAACGTTATGCAGTCTCCACGGGACGAATCTATACATACCTACCCATAACTCGCCACATAATATGATACCTACAATGGTAAAAAACGCGATTATAGAAATCGAAAAACAATGTACCAAAATTGAAAGAAAAAAAATATACGTATAAAAAAATTTACTCCAAGACGGACTTGTGCTTCGGTTTCAAATCGGATAGGTAAAAGACCATAATTCGGGTATACCTATCTGATGAATGAGCGATGTGTGAGAAGTGCAAAGAGGATAGAGGAGGGGGAAGGGGTGTGATAAATTATTGCCAAGGTTGAAGTGTGTGTTGAACTTTCGTAATCTTTCTTGTTAAAACCTTTTGGTAGATAGATAGATGGGTGGTTGGGTATAGGTATATATATATGTATATATAGATATATGTGTACATATACGTTACTCCCACGCGCGTTGCTTTGCGTGCTGCAACGTTCTTTCGCTCACTCGCACGCGCTGTGTGTGATAACGAATGTAAATATTACGACGAATGCCTGTGATATGGGTGTAACAGTATATATATACATATACATACATATAAATATCATATAGATCCACAGGCAGCTATTATTATTACTCAGCGGGGTTTAACCGTGTAAATTATAAAGCGACAAGAACTGGCAATAAATGATGACGAGAACGTAGAAATCTTGAATCACGTTGTAGGCATACATAACGTCATAGAAACGATTTCTGTTTTTTCACTTTTCAAACATTTTTTGAATTCTTTCATTTCTCGTCATTTTCATGATTATGTACGTATCATGTATAAAATCTAATCGTATATATATACATAATATCTATTTATAAAACGGGGAAGTTGAACGACAAATTTGAAACTCCAATTTTCCGCTTGAATATATATGTACTACATTATACATAATAAGTCATATGTATACATATAATATGTACAATCACTATTTTATTTTCTATTATTTTTTTTTTTATTTGCTGTACCTCGCGCACGAAAGATTTTCACTGCCTCAGAGACACCGTATACGTTACTGCTGCTGCTCCTGATGCTGCACTGCCTTGAAAATCCTGTATAAATAAACTGCACGGACGAAACTCTGATGTTAGGGTATATAGCTAGAGAGAAATAGAAATAGAGAGAGAAAGAGAGAGAGAGTGGGATGAACAGCTGTAGAAGTTTGTCGCGAGAGAACGATAAATATAGGTATATGTATGCACGTATAGATAGGGAGAGAGATATGCCATGGATAGAGAAACAGTTCCAGAGATCGAGAGGAAGCGAAAGAGATAGAGATACGAGGGAGAGAGAGAGAGAGAGAGACTCCCTTTGGCTTTTCGGAGTCGGTCGAGAGGAATGGGATCGTATCGGTGCGGCGGTGGCGGGTGGCGGGTGCCGCACGTGTACGAGGCGGAGTACTTCTCGACCACGAAGTCGCTTGGGCATTGTAAATTTGCTTTACGTGCTACCCTCCTGGAATAAGCCGCACTACCATCGTACCGTGCCGGACGAAACCTCTACCTAGTTATACCATACCTACCCCTGTTCACTCTGCTCACCCATCCCTGCAGTGGCAGGCTCGGCGAGCTCTAGACCCCGCGAGAGAGACGAGCCTGATATATCGGTACAGTGGTATCAGCAAGTTCGGTATAAACGCAACATTGCCACGCCTGCACGCCACCCCTAACTTTTTCGTTATTCTTTTATTTTATTTATTTTTTAATTTTATATTATCATTTTGCTTCGCTCGACTTCCGCGGTCGCAACCCTTAGCAATTTTCGGAGGAAAAAAAAATTTCGTAATCTACCCTAATGCAAATCTTTCATCTTCGATATTTTTCATTCGGTAGTTTCAAAGGAAAGTGTATGATATTTTTTTTTCCCCTTTTTTTTTCATGTGCATGTTGGTATAGATATACATATATACTCGTAAGGTATACATATTCAGAGATATATAGGTATAAATACGTATAGAGAAGAATTTATTGATTGAGGGGACTGGGGGTTATAACGGATTTTGAACAATTTTCACCACGGAATGAGATATCGTGGTTTATACCTATACCTATATGTATATATATAATTCTTGGACGTTTTGTTGAAACGAGTTTAAATCTGACCCTGCTACAGATCGTGGTTTGTTATAAGCTCACTATTATCCCTATAGCTTTGCTCGAGCCCAAACTGTATAATCCGCGAAATTATATCTCCATCATCATTATCATTATCATTATTATTATATTATTATTATCATTATCATCACAGTAGAGTAATGAAGAAACCAAAAAACCATATTAAAATAATCAAAAAAAAAAAAAAAGAAAGAAAGCCCGTTTTTTTTTTAATATTTCATCTTTTTTTTTCTAATGAATAAAAAAATTTGAAAAAAAAAAAACTAAATAAAATAAAATAATCGTTTAACCGCACGGACATCTTTAGTGCCGAAAGATAAGGCGCTCTCTTCCTTCTTCTTATTCCTCGTCTTGTCCCTCGGGGACAAGTTAGGTATGCCGTATTTATTTATTGCTTTTGCTTTTCTTGTTTTTTCGTTTTTATCGGGGTAAAAATCACCCCGTGTAGGGAAAAAAAAAATATACATTTATATACGTATACGTATAAGATACAAATCTCAAGGAAAATAAATATGTAACTAAAGAGAATATGTATAGTAAATTTATACGACGATCATATCCTGAAATCCAAATCCGCGGTTCGATTTTAAAAAAAATTTGCAATTTTCCTTATTATATATTGATAATCGTTTTCTTTACTCAAAATCGATCTACGTATATCTATAAATCCCTTTCTTTTATTCTTCTTTTCTTAATTTTATTGAATTATTTCTCTTGTGATAAATAAAACTGCAATCCTCCTATATAATCGGTTTTCAGTATCATCATCTAATAAAAGAAATCTCACAATTCAGATGGAATTTCCAAAAAATTTCGAAACAATCGAATCAATTACAATCCGAAATTTTTTTGGAAATTCAAAATGAATGAACATTTTTCTTTTTTTTTTTTGTTCTTTCGAGAAAACATATTGCGTCATTGTTTTATTCTTGGTTTTATCGCTAAATTTATCCAACGTATGTATGTACGTACGTATGTATGTACATAGGTATATATTATACATACATTTTATACAAGTTTGTTGATGATCCTCGAGTTTAGTCACCCTAAAGTAAATCTGAACTGGTTTTCTTTATATAGAAACTGGGGAAACCCCTTTGATCTCCGTACATATACATATAAGCCTATACCCTATACGAGAAGAGAGCGAGAAGATAAAAAGATATAAAGGGTATGTATATATACTATATATAAAGAAACGGGTGATATAACCCCCCCCCCCCCATACCATATATGTATGTACATACATTTATAACGGGGGGAAAAAAAAAAATTGTTGAATTTTTCTCTTTTATTTTATAGATTTTTTATTTTTGGTACATGGAGTATATATCGTGGAAATTTATTCTATATCATATCGTGGAAATTTATTACATTGAAGAAGAATTCGCGAACGCCAAGTCTATAACACTAACACTCAATTGTTTCTAAAGTCATGTAATATTCCTGACTAATAAGACCTCGAATTCGATCAGATTTTATTCGACTAGAAGAGAGTCAACTTGTCCCAAAAGTTTTCACGAGCACCGGTCGTTCGTTTGCTCGGTAAAAGAATCACAAAAAAAATAGAAAAAGAAAAAAAGGAACTTTTCTCCCAGTTTCTTCTGCTTCGCCCGATGTACCAAGTTTCTTGATCGACACAGAAAAAAAAAAAAAAAAAAAAAGAAATCGACAAATAAGAGTAAAAGAAAATTGTTTACGTAAAGAAAACGAATGCGAAAGAAATTGACGAAAAAAAAAAAGGAAAAATAAAAACGGAAATAAAAAAGAAAATCGGAACGGATAAGAACAGATAGAGCTATGTAATGTACATACATACATACGAGTACCGATATAAGTAAAGAACGTCTAAATAGTCCGTAAAATAAAAAAATAAAATTATATAATATAAAATATATATTATATTTCTTCTATATTCGAATCTGTGAATCTCCAGCGGATATTTCTATCTAACATAATATGTCGATGGTAGATAATGGTATATAGATACATACATATTTATAATTAGATCAATTTCTGGGGACATGGAGCCTGGATGCTGGAGGCTAGCCTTTGTCGTTACGTATTCGATTCGAGAGACAATATAGTCTGGTTGCGCAAAACGTACTCGTCATTTATTCGTACAGAGATAAATCTGACTAAAGTAACGTATAGATACATACATATATTATATACATATATTATATATACATATGTACGTATTTAGGTATATAATATACAGGGTACGTATAACAGGTATAAATACATATATACACGTATAATTTTTCGTCGACGAAACAGCTGGCGGTTAAACGTATAGTTGAGTTCGTATACGTACGATGTAGATTTTCAGGTACATGCGTATATATAGGTAGGTAGACATACGTATATATGCCTGCATATATGTATTTGAGGAAAGTCGTGAAACGTGAGAAAAATGTAAATCAACGTTTTCTTTTATCTACCCTTTTTCTATATATCCATCTTTCTTTTTACCTCTTTTTTTTTTTTTTTTTTTCTTTTGCCTTCCTTCTTTACTCTGCTCTTCCGGTTGGTACTTACTTTTCGAATGAGGGTTCAAGACTTTACCCGGTTGGAACACGCCCTTAACTCTTATGGCCACCCAGGTGAACGCCAATATTTTTATTAGAGCATAAAGTTGGGCCCTCCGACCGTCTCTATTTCCCCAAATATCTGTATAAGTGTGTGTGTGTGTGAAAAGTAGGTATTTACGTATGTTTGTTGCACACACCGCCTCGGGGCATGTTGTTTTTATGTTAATCTCAAGATTTTTCTTTTCCAATAAAAGTAAAAAAAAAACAGATAAATTTTCTTTCAGCATATATACCGGGTTACTCGTATATATAGGTATATCTATATCTATATCCGCACGTATTTTTCTACAACCGATAAACAAGCACTTGCAGATCTCTTTCAACTTCTCGAGTTAATAAATTGATTTTTTTTTTCATTTGAAGATACAAAATTTCTAATTTACAAAAAAAAGATAATTAATAATCAGTATAGGATAAATCTGAAACTTGGCGGACTTCTGATTATGGTAGTATATAAGGGATTCGAAAAACGTTTTCGCTCTTTGTATGTACATAGTTATACATATATGCGTTGAATTCTTACATGAGTTGAAAAAAAAAAAAAAATGAAAAATAATAAAAGAAACCAAAAAATGGCACAGCAAAGCGAAACGGCCGTGGTATATATATATATAGGTACATACATGCATACCGGGTGAGATTTATCGCTCTTCCTTTCTTGGCCTAACGCGTTGCTGCCGCTGCACGGGGGTGAAAATAAACATTCAATTTATTAGGCCGTATTTTATCCGGGGCAATTTATTTTCTCTACCATCTCGTTCAGAAAGCGAGCAGAGCAAGAGCAAGAGCAAGAGCAGAGGTAACCGCGCGATCCAAGTACCCACATGGACCAGCTAGCTGGCCGAGCGAACGAACGAACGCCTGTCCGTTCGCGAGAATCGTTTAATTTGTTTTCATTCAACCCATTAAATCAGCTAATTACTGGACACTGCTGCAGGACAGACCCTCGAGAGCGTTTTAATACATACCTATATACCTACATGCACAAATGTTTTATATACCTTCGAGTATAAAAGCTCCTCGTTTAATCCGCGAAAAATATAAAGACAAAAAAGACAAAAAAAAAAAAAAAAAGGTTACTTCCTTTTCCAGGTGTCGAGAGAGAATGTTAATTGAAAAAAAAAAAAACAAAATTAAAAATGTTTTCGGCCCCTAAAATTTAATTAATTGATAAAATTCTTGTTTAAATTAAGCATATATACATTTCTTTTTCAAAGGGTACGTAGTAAGAATTATTTTATATATATATATATATATATATATATATATATATATATATATATAATTGTATATATACGTAAGGACGAAAAATTTCCAGATTGATACGATTGAATTTTTTTTTTTCTTCTTCTATCGTCATTCTTTGTAAATTCAATGATTGCCTATTTTTGTAACAAATTGCTGTTGTCTGGAGTTTACTTTTATTTTTTGTTTCTTCTGTTTCTCTTTCATTAAGATATGTATATCTATAATGTACGGCTCGAGCCCGATAATTACATTTCAATATTTTCCACCGAAGAAAGGAATAAGGAGAAATAATAATTTACGATATCGTTAAAGTTTTTTTTTTTTTTTTTTTTTCTTCAAAACGCGTAATAACATCTTTATCTGTTTTTGTATTCGAATATCCAATATATAAATAAATTCAAGACCGAATCAAGAAGAATAAGCGCCGCGCTAATATGCATGTACTTATACATAATAATCAATAAATTGATTCATTCCTAATTATTTGCGGCTAAATAAATAATTATCATCATCATTAAAGAGAAGAAAGAAGAAAAAAAAGGAGAAGAAGAAGAAGAAGAAGAAGAGGAAGAAGATCCAATTAATATTAAGTAGGCCCTTATCTCAAAATCCGTTTATTTTTTTCGTTCAGAAAAAAAAAAAAAAAGTAAAATCAAATAAAAGAAAGAAAAAACTGGAGTTAAAAGCGAAACCAACGAAATGTGAAAACGAAACGCGAGTTACACACCGTCTACAAATGGTAGCTTATTTTTTAACCAAATTGGCCTGCAGGACTGGGTAGACGAATGAACGAACAAACGAACGAACGAATGAATGGTGCGCTCCTGTATAAATTGAAGAACAAAGCGAGTTTAATTAAATGCAACCGCGCCCGTGGCGTATATAACCGCGATTCGCGGTTGTCGTGGCTGCAGGGGGTCTCCTAAAATCGATCATCCAGATAGCACTTTAGCCTATTTCACTCAAGTAGATATTATACCTATACGTGTACCGCATAAATCGACCGAATCTCGACCTTCGATTTTTATTTAATCCTCGATCGCCTCTACCTCACTTTCGATTAAATTTCCCATTTTTTTCTGTCTTTTACGTCTTATTTTATTGTCAGTCGTTGAAAATTGTTGAATTTATATATGTATATGTCCAGATGCGATGATCGATCGTTTATGTACCAGAATTCTGAATCACCTGCACCCTGGGTGTGTTCGTTACCCACAATTCAGTGGCCTATATGTGTTGTAATGCAGATATAGAGAAAATAGAGATCCATAGATATAATATAGATACTGACAGAGATCTATCTGTCATTCGGTACTGTATTATCAGTCAGCAGGTACGTACGTACATCGTACATACAGAATATGGTGCTCTTGTTACAGCTACTAAAGCGATAGTTTCCTACGGTTTAAATAATTAAAGTTTAAACCCGACCTCAGCTGGTAGCCCATACCATTTCACACGGAATACTAAAACAAATCGATTCCTATTTCGTACCAACTTGAATACACGGAGGTATTGTTATAGAGGTACATATTCTCTAGTATAGTAGATACGCTCAATTAAACACATCCTCCTACTCTTTGTCAAATTGTATTATCTCTGTTTTTGACATTTCTGTATATGTGTGGGACTTTTCATGTCAAGTCAACCAGTCTGTGACCCTGACCAATTTACATTTTCTTCATATTTCAGTCTGCGATAGTTCTCAATTTAAAAACCACCAAAAAATTGAGAAAAAAAAAAAACAAAAAATTCTTTTCAAACCGTTTTTATTTTTGAATCACCTTAGCTATCTCAAAAACGCCATCTTTTTAGACTTCATGACTTGGCGGGGAAATATCCAAAATTCTAGTTTTCAAGAAAGCGAATTTTATTGAAAAAAAAAAAAAAAAAGATCCGAATAAAAGGAAACTCAGCAAAATTTCGAGTCAAGTATGATAAAGTATGCCCGAAGTAATATCTGCATAATTGGATAAATTATTTTAGAATAATGATAATGCAGCAAATAGTTGTGTACGTCATTATACCTATATATATATATGTCCGAACCTGCACCCGTAGAGTGCAATATAATTTATATTATACCTACACCATTGAAGTTGTTAAACAATAGACTATACAAGAACCCCAGAAGTATAGACCCTGCGGATTAATTAGTGAGCAGGCAGGAAGGAAGGTAGGTGGCTAGGTGGTCCAGAGAAAGGTCACGTTGACTGAGATGGCTCCAAGGCCTCAGTACCCTAGTTTCCTAGTTTCTTGTTATTATTGTGATTAAATGTAACAGCTGAAGCGGTGTGATGCAGGGGGGGGGGGTTGTTTCCTAGGAAAATGGGACTTCAGGGAGAGAGAGAGAGAAATATAGAAAAAAAAAATTGAAAAAATAAAGATTAAAAATAAAAAACGCAATAAAAGAACATACGTAAGTACGGCGGTAACGAAAAGTAGATACCTCTCCTCTCTATATGTATGTATATACGTATATTAATATACTGTAGAAAATTGCGAGATCGTGAGAGGGAAAAATAACGAAAATGTAGGAAAATGAGAGAATGAGAGAATAGGAAAAATCCCGTATACAACTGTACAGGTATATTAGTATGTACCCTATGTATGTATGTACCTACTACAGCTCGGAATTTGCGATAATAAAATGTTAGTGCAAAACTCTATCCTGTAGGTATAGGTATATGTTACCTACTTCCTTTACCCATACCTACCTATGTACCGCAGCTACATATTACTTTGAAAAGTTTTATAGAACATGCTATTATCAATGTTATTTATTCATTGCATAACGCTGTTCGGAGTCGTAGCAAGGAATGGTTCGAAAAAGGATATGCAACAGAAAAAAAAGAGAAAAAAAAAAAATTGCATTTGCAGTAAAGAACGAAACAGCTCGAACAGTTTGATCGTGGAAATAATTGCTCATAAAAGTTTAAACTTAGTTTACAAAAAGAGTAAAAGAATATTATCGAACTTTTTCAACTTTATAACTATAACTTTAACTACGACGTATATATATACGAGGCAGCTGTATGTACATACATACATAAAATCGCAAAATTTTTAATATACATATACTCTTTAACAATGATTGTAATATTTTTTTCTCTTAAATTCAATTTTATTGTGCTGCTGTACATATTTAATTCAATTTTACTTTTTACCCCGTATATATATATATATATTCAAATTTGTAGCTGTAATTACTTGATTACTTGAAATTTTAAACAGGGAAGTTTAATTCTTCAGCATTTTATATGTGTATATATATATAGGTATATATATATTTTTTTTACCGAAAATCTCTTCTCTTCTTTCTTTTATAATTAACGAAAGATTAATTGGGCAATTAGTGAAAAGTATCAGGTTAAGAGAAAATCACGTCGAATATCTTTGTAACGTCTAAATAAAGGAAATCGAAAAAGAACCTTTTTTTTTATTTTATTTTTATATATTTTTATATACCTATATATATATTTTTTTTCATACAGATTATTCGAAATTCTATATTTTGGATCGATTTTTTATTGTTTTTATTTTTTTATTTTTATTTCTTTATTTTACCTATCGTGACCAGTATCCATTAAAATTTTTTTATACCTTATATAGCCTGCCGCCAGCCGCCAGGCGTTTCGTAGGGCGATCGGAACGGTTTTGGAACCAGTCCAATGGAGATATCGAATTTATCCCCCTCATTCCCTATCTCAAATAGCGGGGTGGGTATATATATACGACCGACTCCGTACGCCACCCTTGAATACGTACATACCACGACTGCGTAGAATTTTCAAGGGGGATTCTGGAAAATCCCAGCCTGGTGCGTTTCACCTCGTATAACCAGAGTATCGTACTAATTATAAAATTCCTGAATCTCGTTTTATACCTTATATTCCCGCAGTACATCGCACGGACTCGAATATCTGCTTCTGTTGGTCACCTCGTGAATTTTTTCATTAAAACAAAAAAAAAGAAAAAAAAAATCAAACTTCAAGGAACCAAAAAAAAAAAAAAATGCCCCATATATAGCGAACTAATATTTTTATTTTTTCAAAATTCATCTAGAATCATCCCCCATTTTTATTTCGATTTATTATAACTCATAGGTATCTATTTTTATTCTCTTTTCTCTTTCTATCATTTCGTATAGAGAAATTTTTTCATTCGTCTAGACTCTAGATATTAGAGTCTAGACTATAAAATATTTCGGTTGGCCAATTTCATGGATGTTTGGAATATAATAAATGGCAGTATGTGCATGTTTGCCGGCATTAATGAGTTCAATTACACGCCGAATCCAAATTCCTCTTACGTAGGTAGATATACGTACAAGGAACTCTGGAATTTCTAGTTTCTAGCTTCTAGCTTCTAGTTTACAGTTTCTGGCACATCTCGCTTCGCGCCCCGAGGAGGATCAGTTCCCTCCAAAACCCCCGTCAACCAACGTCGAAACCTAATCTCAACACATCCTACAAGATTACATAGAGATTAGCTAATCCATCATTAACTACTAGTGTATACTACTGTCTTGTAGAAACGTACCATATACATACCTATGTGTTTCAATCGGATCAACTTCGGGTATACGTACCACCGCATTCTGGCTATAGAGTCGAGTTTGGGCAATTTTGATCCCTACACATCTGCACGATTAGATAAAGCGTTATTGTTCTAGGAAACCTCTGGCATATCCCGGTAACAACGAGTTACGTTACGTTATTTCCCGCTCGACAAGCGGAAACCATGTAGACAAGGATTCAATTTTCATGTATGTAGTAATTAAATTCTAATTCAATTTCTAATCAAGTAACAAAAATGAAGAAGAAAAAGATTGATAAAAAAAAAAAAATAGTGATCAAATTTTCTATGAAATGTATATAAGAGATTTTTAACGATTATAAATTTCCCAATTTTTGAATGATCAAATTTTGGAAATCTGGAGTGATTCAGATCGCGAAGGAATATATATGGTGAAATAGCCTCCCTGAATCATGCGATGTATCATGTTTTATTCATAGAATAATGTGTGGGAGTTTTCCGAGAACCAACGCAAAATTCGGTCGAAATTGATACCGCAAAACGAGTATCAACGTTATTTACTTACGAGTATTTCTGTCTCTGGTTATTAACTATCGAAGTGTTACTTATATGGACGATGTTATACGAAATGTGTGAATGAATTGAGTGAATCGATTCTCGAATGTCTGTGAAACTTCTTACGATAATTCTGTATTTAATTCACCTTCGAAGAGAGGAGCTGTCCCTACCTATCTGCCTTATATATAACCTACCCATCAACCATCAGGAAAAGACGTTGAGGATTATTCTTTGAGGAGGAAAATTTCCCAAGAGGCAAAAGTCCTCGGTGAAACCAAGAGGAGAAAAAAATTATATATATATGTATATGTATATATATTTATATATATATACGTATATATATTTCCGATAAATTTCACGTTATATTATTACCGTAAAACCCAACCGCCTTAATTAATAATTAAGACCCGATCTCTCTTTGTGTCTTCCTTGTGGAGCGAGGCTAAAACCCGACGATCACCTCTCATCCCTAATTCCTCATATTCTTCGTATCTTAGAAATTAATTACGCGATCGCTATATTGGAGTCTCCGGTAAATCCGGGCAAAAAACAAAAATGAAATACAAAAAACCAAAAGGGCGAGGGAGAGAAGAAGGAAGAGGATTCGCCGGAGAGAATAATCCTGACCGTAGGGTAAAAACGACTTTCGTTACAAAAAAAAAAACGAAAAATGAAATATGAAACACGAAATGAGAAACAAAAAAATAATAAAAAAAAAAGGGTGTCATTAACTTGATGGAATGTGACGAGTCCGGCTAATCACCGTCACACATCGTCTCATTAATCTATTAACCTCTGGTTTGCCGGCGAGATATTATCCAACCAGCTCATATTATACTTTGAGATACACGCTATACTACAGCAGCGGCAGCAGCGGCGGCGGAATATGTGATCTGATAATATCTTGACCATCGCGTGGGCAGAGCAAGTATTATATATATACCGCTGCATGCAGTACTCCAGGCTCAATCTATGCTGCTGTATATATTTAATCCTTTCGTTCGACTATATTGCTGCTGATGCTGATGCTGATGCACAGCCAACACTTTTGACGACAAGCGCTCGGGTGATTAGAGATTAAATTCACGTTTTACGAGATATTAGTATGAAAAAGAGATAGAGAGAAAGAGAGAGAAGAAGGTATGCAGTCATTTCCCGCATAACCCTGGTTGTCATATCTCATTCCTTGACCCTCGCGTTCGCGCTCTAAACAGTTTCGCAATGAACTTTGACGACGGTCAACGTCGAATTTTACCGTATCACGATTTTGTGAGACTTGAGAAAAAAATAATACGTCATGTGAAATTCATTTCCTGATGACAATCGATCGAAAATTTTCAAAATCACACGAAAAATTGAGCGATTTTATTATTAAATAATAAATTTGACTGAACTATACGAGGGCGGCGATGACCCCTCGTCTTCCTTCGGACAAGAGAAGAACAGAGTTGGAAGATGTTGGGTTTGAAACGGTCGAGTTGAGCCTAATTGAACCCAAGAGGACCCCCGCTGTTCGCGCAGTGTTCCTATATTTGCATATACATTTACCCGCGACTGACTATTCTCTCTCTCTATCTCTCTCAGCTTTTGGTCATTTCGGACCTCGTCGTGACCGCCAGTTTCCGTATCCGTGGGGTATAGGTATATATACGTACTACCTATTCCAGGATATGCGAAAGCTACGAATTTTGTTTAGCAAAGTTTGATGTTTCACAGTTTACGTGTACTGTTTTGTCCGGCATTAATTACAACTATTCATAGATTGTATACGTATATACTCAGCAGTTTAGTTCCATATACCTATACACGGTGCCCCTATTTCACCCTTACACAAACTCTGCTTTGTATAATTACCAGCAATTATCTACCACCACGAAGTTTACCAGCTCCCTGGCTCGGGTCCAAACTCATTTCTTTTTTATCTTTTTTTTCCAGTTTTTTTCTTCTAATGCAGTTTGCCATTTTTCTTATATATATAACATCCTACAGCGTCGATCATTAAGATAGATAAAATGTGCATAAGTAGGCACGGTATTATTCACAAACTATAACGTCACTCGATCGATATGAAGATACGGTTTATATATATGCAATTTTTTTTTTTTTTTCTGATCAAATCTTTCATCCATTGTTTTCAAAGTGCCGGTGCAGATGAGTAGAGCGATTTTATATTCTGCCACTTAGGCAAAGGAGTTTCGTAACCAGATCTTGATCAACATTATCTATTAATTTTTTTTTTTTTTGGTACCATTTGATGAATTTTTTAAAGGTTTTATACAATATGCCATACACTTGTATATCGTGAAATTTTAAGTGGGAAGTATAGGCATAATATTCATAGTTTATATACAGGGTGTCCCAGAACTGAATGTCCGAAATGAAAGGTGGCCTAGAGGAGGTCGAACCGAGTAAATTGTCCCGAAGAACATGGGGTCTCCGAAGTCGCGTTCGCGAGATATCAACGGTTAAAAAATATTGCTTTGCGCCACGATCGTGGCGCAAAGCAATATTTTTTAACCGTTGATATCTCGCGATCGCGACTTCGGAGCCCCCATGTTCTTCGGGACAATTTACTCGGTTCGACCTCCTCTAGGCCACCTTTCATTGCGGACATTCAGTTCTGGGACACCCTGTACATAGGTATGGCGGGTAAAATTTTTGGGTAATTTTAAACAGTCGGAATTTTGGTTAGCAATTTATGTTTGAAACCCAGTGGGTCGTGGGGGGGCTATAGTATATAAGGTATACAATAGCTGATGACAGAAACGGAAAGGTAGGTAACCCCTTTACGAGAGAATCCGGTGATTTCTATAGAATTATTCATGCGCTTATTTGCTATTCACGCTCTCCGGGACAACGACACCGTGACTAACAATAAAACGTAGTTGTAGACGACGACTACTACTACTACCACTACTACGACAAACAACGCAGATGAGAAATATATACGTATACCTATGTATAGACAATTCTAAACTGAGAATGAACGAAGGAATTTCGCGATAATTTATTACCAAAAAATAATAAAATTAACAAAATTTTCAAAATTGAACAATTCAATTTACTGATTTTCGATAATCTCATTTTATTTCTATCAGAGAAAAACAAAAATTCTTCATTTTGCAAATTTGTCGCGTAATTTATATATATTTTCTGGGACATTATTTCCATTTTGGAATATCGTCTTTCTGTACTTTTGCGTTTTTTTTTTTATCCTCTCGGTGGGATAATCCCGCTCCTCCCTTTACTTCTAGTTCGAAAAGTACGGGGGGTGCGAATTAATGGCTAATTTATGGTGAATATTAAACTGTCGACATTCTCGTGGTCGGTTTCTGTGCTAAAAGTATATATATAGCGACAAACTGGCGCCAATGAAAGGGGAAACCAACCAACTATATGTATATATATATATCACGTACAAACCTATACTGATCGATAATATATTCTATGATTAATCTTTCTCATACAGTTATTATAGGTACAAACATATATAACAGAGATAATCGATATAACGAATCAATTCCTTCGGAATACTGATTAATTAATTATTTAATTAATTAATGAATCATTCATTCATTGTCTCGCGTCAATCGATGTCAATTCGTTCGTCAGAATTTTTCTACAAACGTCTGATTTTCATTTTTGTATTTTTTCAATTCCCTATTATTTCTACCACATTCGTTTTTATCGTTGCAATTAGTTTGACAGTATTATTGTGTAGATGATCGATATAACACTATGATTAATTAACATAGAATTTGACTCGTAGCTAGTTTCTGTCTAGATTAACGCTCGGGTTGTTACAATCAATTATCAATATTCCTATAGGTATATGTATACTGAAATGCAGATATGGAATTGCCTTTGCTGCGATAATATAATCGAACGAGGAATTTCGTATCTCGGTATATATAGTATATAGGTATATACGAATTAGAGAAAATCATTAGCAAATATGGATTGCATGTATCATACACGTATATAGTCGGTATATTATATAATTGACAGTTTATATAATGAAAGAAAAAAAAAAAATAAAAATTATTCACTGTAATCAAATTTCAATTCATGTACATAGGTATATCGTTAATAATTATTAATACGATGTTAATTAGCCATATGCCAAAAACCGAAGGTATATTAATTAAGCCTTCATTTATCTATTATTTTCTCATTCGCTCGTTCACTCTTCTCATCAATATTCCTCGTATTATACTTTGAAACAATCGATATATTAATGTATTAATAATTCTTGAATTCCAACGCGATTATACGTGCACGGCGTGTTAACGATATATACCGAGATTATATATCGCCCTACGGTAACACGGAATTTAAATTACATACCTGCAGTAGTCACTGGATAAATTTTCTCTGTCTCTCTCTCTCTCTCGCTCTCTCTCTCTCGGGGGAAAATCGATTAAACAATATACATTTGCGGTGGTAGAAATAATCGGCCGTTTATATACGTACAACTGTACAGAAACAAATCTATCGAATCCGAGAAAAAAATTAGAAAAAAAAATAAAGTTCCCTTTTAATCAAAATGAAAATATTCTGTATAAACTTCGTCGCGTTTTTATTATTCTTCTTTATGGGATAAAATTTGATGATGAGACAATGTAGTGGAGGGTGGGGCAGAATTACGGACCCCCTCCCCTAAAAAAAAAATCGTGATTTGATATAAATTGATCCATTTTTTAAATTTTATCTTTATTCAATTGCAACTACTTTTCACAGAATATGAAGATAAAATTCAAAAATTGGATCAATTCTCATAAAATCACAAATTTTTTTTAGGGCAGGGCCGGTATGCCCTACCTCCCCTTACATATAATAACGGAGTCGCAATGTATACAGTACCGAAACGCTCGTGCGTGTATTTTGCTTAGCGATCCTCTCCAGCACCTAACAACGGACAATTACATACGTACTTAAATTTTTTTCTGTACCCCCCACTCGTACGAATCGCGTGTCTCTTTTACATCCGGTGATCCGTACAGTCCAGAGAGAATAAATGCTCGTGCAGTTGGTCAGAGAGAATTGCATTAGGTATATATACATGTAATTATAGTTACTGGGGTATAAATTCAGTAATTATTATCAGACGTTATACATACATATGGGTATATATATACACTTTTGAATCGATGTTATTTTACGTATTTAAAAAATTGTAGTAAATATATAAGAAAAAGAGAAAAAAACAAATCGATGTCAAAGATAACAGCGAATGATCTTGCAAAATTTCTGCACTGAGTTTGTTAAAGGGATCCTTAATCAATGAAAGCCAGACACCAGACACAATTTCTTACATATACATATAATAAGTATACATATATAAATATATAGGTACACCACTTTCTATGAATAATTTATCAAATTATTTATATCTTTCTCGTGTCGCATTATAATTCATATACATTTATATATGTATATATAGCTATGTATATTTATTACACCTTCGTCGTCGTTGCAGACGGTGTTTCTCACACAGTTTTTTTTCTTTTTTCTTTATTTTTTTATTTCTATCTATAAATACGAAGTCACTAATTTATTTATACCTGGATTCAAGATAAACGTTCGTCTCCGAATGTTTATATATGTATAATAAAAAAAAAAAAAAAAACTTATTAGGGTGGTTTACATCGGTTAAGAAATTTTAATTGTCTGTACCTATCTTGCGTACATGCAGTGCAGTGTCGAATAGTAACTATCTGCCGCTACTCTGGGATCATTGTCAGCTTTTGCTGGCTTCATAGAGTATAGACCTGTACATATATATATATATATACGTACAGTGTAGTGTAGAGTTTGGACACAATTGCTGCGACAGGATCAAGTTATAATGGAATATATGTATATAAACTTCCCTGCAGCAGGTAGAGATAGGTAGTACATACATAGTAGGATATATTCGCTCTAGAATCGAACTAGCTCCAATTCCATATATCTATATACGGAATTTCTATATCTACCTATATACATCGCGTAATCGTCTCATTTACAAGACAATACCGTCCCGCAATTCTATGACTGCAGGAGGACAGAGCTTCAAGTCCCTTTTCCTATTGTAGTCCAGTCGAGATAGACATAAAAATAGCTCCACCTGGAAATAATTCGGGGCTGCGATTTTTTTTTCAAACTTCGAGGGGCGGGGGGGAGTGTAAATCTCGATTTTTGGGAAAATCTCGCCATTGCGTTCGCCGCCATTTTGATTTTAGGGTGAATTTTTTTGTATTTTTCAAAATAACTCGCTTATTTACAAGTATAGAGCAAAAATGGTGAAATCCAAAGTTGTTGAAAATTTAATTTTCCACAACTTTGGTAATGGTCACTTTTACCTTAGGATCGATATTTGCAGAGTTAGACTGCAAAAAGGGGTGGATTTTTATGGTAATAACCAAAGTTGAAGGAAATAAAATTCCCTACCTGATTGTCCTTGACCATTTTTACCGTAAACTTGATAATAAACGAGATAATGCAAAAAAAAAATAAAAATCCACCCCTATTTGCAGTCTAACTCTGCAAATATCGATCCTAAGGTAAAAATGATAATCACCAAAGCTGTGGGAAATTAAATTTCCAACAACTTTAGATTCTACCATTTTCGCTCTAAACTTGTAAATAAGCGAGTTATTTTGAAAAAACCAAAAAATTCATCTTAAAATCAAGATGGCGGCGAACGCAATGGCAAGATTTTCCCGAAAATCGAGGTTTACACTCCCCCCCCCCCCCCCCCCCCCCCCCGAAGTTTAAAAAAAAAATTGCAGCCCCGAATTATTTCCAGGTGAATGTCTATCTCGACTGGACTATTGCATACGGTTCTAATCTGCGGCAATTCTCTCCAGTCACATGTATATATATATAACGTATATACGTACGTGTATACATAGACGCTGTTCTTCGAATTACATGATTGGCAGTACGTTGAACTCTCTCGTCTACATTCGACTGCATTTTGCATAAGACTGACTTTATTGCTTTAGTTGTCGTTGAACGAGAATTATTTCGATCTCCATTACATGTGTGTGTGTGTGTGTGTACCTATACATACATTACACATTACAGAGAGAAAACCGGATATTATAATTGCGAGAACCGGTATGATTTTTTTCCTTTTTCTCATTGAAGAATAGTTGCAAAAAAATAAAATTATCTTACCTTGTAATGATGCTTTATTTTTGCTTTTGATTTTTCTTGGTTTTTGACAATTTTTTACTCAACGATTCTTTCTCCTTCTGTGTTTCAGGTAAGCGAATACAGTAGCCCTAACATCTACCCTATCGATCAAGAGTATATTTTTCATCGAAGGTTTCATTACCACGTATACTCGTTACATATTGTAGTAATGTGACAATCAGAAATGCTGAGACAGCTAAGTCAGCTGTTTCTGCCTCTATTCATGGATCAAATTATCAAGAGTATATATCCAAGCTGTTGTAAGTGGCCTTATGAAAAGTTTGTACAGAAAATATTAATTCCTGAATTTTTACGATCGGGGATTGAAAATTACATATTCGTTTTTTTTTTTTTTTTTTTTTATAATTTGTAACATTTTTCGCTCTTTTTCTTTTTTTTTTTTTTTCAATTGAAATTTTTTTCTTTATCTCAAACTTGCGAATGGGTATAGAAAATTTCCTTCGAAGTTGAAATATACCCTTCATAGTTTTATATAGGTATATCTAAGAATTAGAAGTACTCGTCGTCGTTCAAAACGAGAGGCTAAATCGCCTCGTATTTTAAGAATCACATCACGTCTCTTGAGCAAAGCGGTCCAGCTATGTGCCCAGGGTTGTGTAAACACGTTCAGAGATATAGCAGAAGGATCTGGTATATAGAAAGAGAGAAAATACAGTATTGGACGTGATTTTATAAAGAAAACGATTCCCCGATCTCGGAAGTAGGGACAGAGAGCGCATATATATACAGAGAATCTAAACAAATGTAAAAAAACGATATATAAATTTATATATAATATATATTAATATATTATATATAAATTTAAGAAATATCGGAAAAAAAATTCTTGAAGAACCCTCGTTCCTTGATTTTTTTTACTTTGTACATTTTATCATTCAACTTCTCTTAATTTTTCTCATTTGGTCCTCTGTAGCTACTATTCTCTTATCTTCTCTTCTCTTCCCTTATCTTATCTTTTACTATCTTCGTCTCGCCAATATAGACGTTCTGTCTGAACAGCAAGTGTTTGCGGCTGTCAAACGAACAACCTCGTGGGAGTAAAGACGAAAATGTAATGTAAACAGTAGCTAGCTGATTACCTATCGGTTTGGTGGTTGTAAAACACCGCAAAGTAAATATCTAAACAATGTCGTAGTATATCGCCTATAAACTGTACTCGGTTTCATCTGTGCAGGTACCATCGAATTTCGAATAAAAAAAAAAAAATAAATAATAATAAGAGAGAAACGAAAACGAAAGAGAAAAAGACAAAAAATAAAACGCAATTTCGTTTTCCAGTTTTTCTTCCTTTTTTTTTTTCCTTTCGGCTTTTTCTCTCGATGCTTATGTTCGAGGGCTATAAAAACGGTCCGCGTTTTTGCTCGTTCCTCGCGAAGATTCGGTTTTATAGAGCATAAAATTATTTCGAGCAGAAAACATATATAAATAATCCGAGAATTGGAATGAAAGCAAAAAAATATTTACCAAAAAAAAAAAAAAAAATAGCGAAAGAAAAATTATCGTACGAATTAATGACAATGCCCTGAACAGAATGATATATATATATAAATTTCGTGAATATATTATTAAATGAAAAGAAAACTTCAAGAATTCTACGAATCAACTTGCTTCATTTAACTTTTTATAATCTCGGCTTATATAAGAAATAAAGAAACTCCTGCAGGATTATCCAGGAGTCTGACTGAAACTGGCTTACTGAAGTCTGACAGAGCTTTATATTCTCCCTATTTTTCGGTATTTTAAATGGAACAAATGATGAACTAATGATTTTATTGGTTCATTTATTTATTCATTTTTTTTTTTTTTGCAATTTAACATTTTTTTTTTTGTTTTTGCTTTTTTTTCAAGTAAATTTTTACTATCTGAGTGACTTTGACCCGGAACTGAACAGAAAAAAAGACTCACAGAATAAAAGTCCCCGGTGAATTCGTGATCGAATAGATAAATCAAATTCTGTTTTTTTTTTTTTTTTTTTTCTTTCGAACGGAACCAGAATCAAGTTTCGCCGGGCAAATTGGAATAGCGATAGAAAGGGATGATCTGTTTCCTATATTTCAAAATTATTCTGTTTCCGATCCGATTTAAAACCGAATAAAACATGATACAAATATACATATAGTATACATATCTATATATTTATATATGTATATAATATACCTATATGTATATAGTACGTATAACAGAACAGTAAACGAAATATGAAAAATATAAGCTCGACGTATATACATCGCGTGTTCAGAAATAAATTTTTACTCGTTTTAGTCTAATTTTTCGGGGGTTTTTTCCCCCTCACTTTTCATGTTTTTATTTGTCTCGACGTTGAAATATTCCTGCTTATACCCAATAACGTATTAAGTATAAAAATATATGCGCGTCGAACGAATATTACTCTGTCCAAATTCGTGATCGAAAAGAAAAGAAAAGGGAAAAAGAAGAAGAGAGTGAGAAAAAAAAAAAGAGAAAGACAAAGAGAACCGTCGCCAAAATCTCGGGGGAGTTTTCATAGCTATCCAATTTTCTGTATAGACACTTTTCCTCACGCGTCTTTTAGCATCTTTTTTCTTTCCGAATACACAGTTTTCACATCAAATTAAAAAAAATAAAAAATACAAAATTTGACTAGTTTTTTCTATTTTTCTTTCTTTCGTTTTGATTTCCAAATTCATGAGGGTAGGTACTTAAGGTGTCGTGTGAATTGTTGACGGATATCCGGCCACCTTGTACGGAAAAAATATAATATAATATACTGCATATACGTATAGGTACCTTGATATCACCTATAATCCGGAATTGGGGCCTCTATCTATCCACAGCACGGAGACACGCGATCGTAAAACATGTATGAGACCAATATCGATAGAACGAATAGAGTTTGACGTTAGATTTAACAACTGTACGAGGATATAGATATTGGTTACGGTTGGAACGTATCGTAGGACAGTCCATAAGGACACTAATAGCAGTTTGTTGAATATTCAGTCTCCACGAACTTCCCTATACCCTACCCTATACGTAAACACGCGATCAAACAATAATTCATAATTTATGTAAAGATTCGCGAAACATGTGTAGCCGGTTATATAACGTGTTATACGTCATCGATTTTACATACCTTATACATATATTAATCGCATAATAAAATTTCAAGTATTAATTACCTTGTATGCTAATATAATTGGGGATAATAATTCTACACTAACGCAGGATAGACTCAAATGGGGTTTAGAAATTTGGGCAATTTTTTCTATCGTTTTTTATTTTTCGAAGATAAGAGACATATAGCTTTCTTTTTTCTTAGATTTTTTATTTGTTTTTTTTTTTCAGTCTCTCGAAGAGAAAAAAATCCTCCCACGCACAATGCGCAGTCTTTATATTCGGGGATTTTTTTATATTCCATTAGGCAAATTTTATACGTTTAGAATAGGGTTTGAATCGATGTTTTCCTCATGCCACCATCACCATCGCATACGCGGAGCAATTTTTTTTTCTTTCCTTCTTTTTATTTTTTTTTTTTTTCTTGTCTACGTCGTTTGTATCTTATAATCTACGGCGTGCGTCTGATCCATTACGCATTCGCTATTTGGTATGCGAATCTCGCGTAACGTTTTCGACGAACAGGACGATATATAGAGGTGCGAAAATAAAAAGGAGAAGCAACAGAAAAAATTGAGAGAGAGAGAGAGAAAAGAAAAAGAATAAATATAACGGTAGGGATTTTTAAGGACTGGTTGAAAACTTATTTCCATGATAATTACGTTCTCTGAAAAATACCTTCATCCAGTCGTTCGTCTTTATCTTTATCTATTTTTTTTTTTTTTTTCACTCTCATTCTATCTTATAAATAAAGGAAGGCAGAATTACTTATACAGATCAATTCATACGAAGTTTAATCTTCGAAAACTTCTTGGCAAAAACTTTCAATGACTCGCGGTTATCACGTCGAATTTTTTATGCACACAAAGGCAAGATTTATATTCGCAAATTAATTTGCGACTCGATTTCCAAAACCTATTTAAGCATAATTGTACATCACAGATTTGCTAAATAAATTTTCACCTAAATTTTTTTTTCTCAAGACAAATTTAGAAAGGCAGCACATAAACAATCGTCACGTTTTCTGAAACTGCAGAACTTAGAGAGACGTGTGCAGTCTTATTTATGACTGTTGAACATATCTTCGTTGTAGAACTTCGCGAAGTGCAAACTCGTGTTTGCATACCTTATTATACTTCTTGAAGGTACACATATAGGTATATACTTGTATGTGTAATATATACTTTTGACCGCGGTGGTGTACATCAGGTATAATTTTGGTATTTTCATTGGACAACAAAACCGTGTGGAATTATACACTGCACGTGAGCAATGGCTTGGGGAATTTTCGCACGTTCGTATATAAATGATTATAGTTTTGTAAAAACTGGTTGAAAAAAAAAATCTAGCTTCTAAATTCAATCTACAAAATTTCGAGTATCTATACGTACTATAGTTTTTTTCGGTATCACTTTTCCAGAATTTGAAAAAAAAAGTAGAAAAATATTTAAAAAAGAAAAAATAAACAGAAATTTATACACGATACATTTCATCCGACTCTCAATTCATCACTTCTGCTACACGGTGCAGTGAACCAGCTAAAGGGAAATAGCGAGAGCGAGAAAGAGATAGACAGAGTAAAAGGAAAAGCTGCAGTAATCCCAAAAGCTGCACATAGGGTAGCTAGGTACCTATAGAGGATGAAAATTTGCCTTGTGCAGCTTGCAGGTATTACGAGCGGTATCCTGACTGTCTAGAAACATGCCCATGTCGACGTCGGCGTTGTGGCGTAAACCCATTCATTATTAGGCGAACCTACTGCAGGTAGATGTATTATATTAACGGTCCAGTGAGTCTCGGGCGTTTGGCTCAAAGGAGTGAAAATATGCATTGTATTCTTGGTAAATGCATGAGGTTGAGGTTACCCCGGTACTTGCGATGGTATTACATCGCTTTAGCCCGTTGCCAACCTCCTAGCCAACTTTGTATGCATACATTCAGTCAGTTCAGAGATTAACAACTGAACTTAAGAAGAAGAGAATTTCATGTCAAGTTTTTTTTATTTGCCACGATTTTTTGGCAGATGATCTGAAAGGAAAAAAAAAAATAAAAAATATCGGGAAAACTTTGGAGAGAAGAATTATCTTATCCTTCAAGAGTCTATAATAGTTGCTAAAACTCTGCTTAGACTCGATCCTCCCCGGGGATTTCTATTTTCAGTAACGAGCTCAGTAGGTTCATTGCAACAAACCCCTGCAGCTAAAAGTAATGCAAGCTATTTGATGCACATCACGCGTGACGTCATCCCTCTGCAAGCTTTTAAGCTTCAAACAAACCTCTTTTTACTCTGTTTGCAATGCTTAAACATGAGATGCACGGGTCCATGTCCGTTTTATTATCAAACAACGTACGTTGATAGCTGTCCGATATGCACCGCGAGGTATGAGAATCGAAGTGCCTAAATAGAGGGGTTAAAAAATTGTATTTTCGAAGAGACATCATCATAAAAAAGAGAAAAAAGATTTTTTTTTATCATACGGAAAGGGAACTTTTTACAAAATAAGCAGAAATTAAAAACCCGAAATTTACGTGTAATTAAATTCTCCCTTTTCAACCACGTGTTTGAAAATTTCATCAAATGGTCCTTGAGTATAATTTCTACCCTCTTTCGCCCACTCGTTTTATTCGATTCCTGCGAAACACCAGGGGGGTTTTAACTCTGTCGCACCATAATTGCACTTTTCTCCAAGACTGTTGAATATCTTTTCTTGAAGTTAGTTTTGCAGAGCTAAGGTATAGGGTATAAGAAGTAGTAGGTACGTTATGTACTTTGAATTACGATAAAAGCCCAGGTCTCTTACTCTTCTCGAATAAAAATTTTCGAGGTAAAACCTAGCTCTCCAGCCTGCAGATATATAAATCACATCTATATATATTTCTTTAAAATTTATTAACCTTCGTATAATGAAATTTTTAATTAAAATAGTATATATCTTCTTCTTCTTTTCCAATAGTTATTATATGTCCCTACTTTCGCTTCGCTTCGTTCCATTTCGTTTCATATTCATACAATTTAATATAAGAGTTGTATCTTTTTTTTTTTGGCTTTTACTAAATTCGAAACTCAAAATCTCGGCGCTATCTAAGGCCTCTGCTACGTATATATATAAGCCGCAGTCAATCCCAGCGAAACTCGGAACTGCAATTTGAGAAACAACCCCGCATCCTCAGTTGATAAATGATGCCCCAGTTTTGAAAGGGCACTTCTACCTTTACCTCTGCCTCTAGCTAGCTACCTCTGCCTCAACCTCGACTTGAGCTTTCAGCCTGTTCTTCGGTGTGCGTTCGTACGCCGCAGGCGGTGAAGCAGAAACGAGAGGTAGCAGCAGGAGGAAGAGGATGAGGTTAAGAAAGCGAGTTGAATCGAGTTAGAGAGGAACTCAATAGGCCAGGGATCTCGTAGTGAGTAGTGGACTGATTGCCATACCGGAAATTATGTTACCCTACCTACAGTTAGTAGCTTCTAGTAAGATCTTCGAGCCCCGCATTGTGAATGGAGAGCGATTCTATGAATGGAATGAAATAGAATGGAGCGATATGGATTGAACAAAAGCCTACTCTCAAAGATCCAAAAAGGCTTACGATCACGGAAACGAAATGAGATAAGGAGAGAAATACGGTTAAGATTTATCCCTAATTATCCTAATTGAATTGATTTTCATTATTCATAAATTTAAACACACCCACAGCTCTTCGCCCATTTATTACGTCGGTCAAAAAGTAACTTTACCGTCTGACCCACGTGCGGAAGAATTTTTTTTTCTGCCCTTTGTTCGCCTATACATCTGTTCGAATAAATGGCTGAACCAGATGCCAAGAAATCTCGAATTTCGTACTCTAGTTGGTTGAACGGCAGCTAGCCAGGGATTTGGTCAAGTGTGGCGGTCAGACAGTGAAACATGAGTTTTAGAATCGATCGAGATAGCAGTATTTCCTTTTGCGAAAACTTTAGCTTTACTTATATCGACGTCATATTTTACTTCGCCACTCTTTCCTCCTTCACTGCAGTTTATATTTGTCAGAATTTTTAAAAATTTTCAAATTCAAATTTCTACCAAAAAGTTTACGAAGATCGTAGGCCCGTTTGGAATGTTAAAAAGCTTCGAAAACGGGAACTTCCTCTTTGCTCCTGTGCTTGACAGAGCAGAACTATACGAAGACGAGAGTTTTTTTGTTTTTTGAAATGGAATTGTGAACCAAAATTCATAAAATATGGTAGCTGATCAGTTTTCCGAAGTTTACTTAACCCCCCCGGCTCTTAATTTTATCTCAAAGTTTAGTCAACGGATCACACAGCTTTTATCACAGTGAAAAGTTACAGTGGTGACTGCAAAGAGCAAGCGACCGGTATTACCCGATGTGCACGGTATAAGGAAATGCTTTGTGTATGATCAGTTTACCGAAAATTAAATCTGCATGAGAAAGCCCTTGCGTCTTATACGGCAAATGCGATCAGGGAAGGAAAACTTGAGAAACCCCGTCCGTTGTTTTAGTAGCTAGTTAGTTCTTCTTCAATCCTGTTGATGATGAATATATTTGAACCTGATTATCCATATAAGAGAAGGTTGTACCCAAATCCTGTATAGTTTTTCGTGCAGAAAAAAAAAGAAGTCGATATCGAATCGTTTAACGGCCATATTACTATTCACAGCTGTGTGCTTGCGGATATAGACAATTTAATGATCGTAGTTAAGTAAACGATTCATGGATTACATGCCAAATGTTCATTTCGAAGCCAGAAACAAGCGTTTTAAACATTTTATAACTCGTTTTTTTTTTTTCCTTTTTTTTTTTACTTTCCGTTAAACCGCGTTAAAACTGCGATGTTTTGAGGGTAATGCACATGCTTTTAAAAACTTTTAACTTCTAGGTCGAGGGTTGGATACGAAGCGACGTATATTATACGTATAGAGCTTTTATTTTATAGTTTTCTATGATATGAGAGTTCGATAAAAAAAAAAAGGTTTAATGTAGGTTTGTATTGTATATTCGGAGCAGAGGGTTTTCTGCTTTTGTATCTATTTTGTTGATAATATTGTTAAAATTGATACGAAGTGCATAAGGCTCGCGCAAGGCAACGATTACCGCGATATCTAACAATTTGTTTTCCCCTCTGCATTTAATATAGCAACGACGATAAATCCATCAAATTCCAATTATCCAAGGTGGCTTATCTCCCCCCGTGGCTCATTACCAAAACTTTTCTCATGCCACCGACGCAAGATTCTTCTGATCCACCGCTTCATATATTTTTTTTTTTTTTCTTGAACCTCACCGCGTAATCCAATTTTACCGGATAACAACCTTTTTTTTTTGTTGTTTCTTACACGCAAAAGAAAAAACAAAATTAACGTCTGCCTAACACCGGCATAGTTTTATAAATCAACGGTCATCATTTTCACCTTTTCTTTTTTTTTTTTGTTTTTTTCTTTCTTATCCAAAAGTTAAGAGAAACTTTTTTCAGTGAGTTAATCCGAATTTTATTGTATCTGCAATAACCGTTTCAATAATTTATTGTACCTGTACCATGAGGGATGAGCATAAAAGACTGAGAAGTAGACGTCTATCTCATTGTCTATAGAATTCGGTTAGGGTAGTAAATATTAGACGGATATATTCTCCTCTACCATCCCTCATCTTTCCTCTCTCCCGTTGTCTTCTTTGTCTTTATCGTCATAGTACAAAGAGAGAAAGAGCGAGAGAGCGAGCATTGCTGTAGCAAAATTAGCGAAACAGAGGTTAGCAATTCCCAGACATGAAATTCACGAGCTTTTGTCACAAATTATGCAACAAAGAATCCTCAAAGCAAAAGCACTCCTCTCTCTCCCTCTCGCTCTCTTCTACGCTGCACTCAAGTCATTACGACAAACTCGGAAAGAAATTACGAAAGAAACTGCACGACGAAAAATATACGTACTTCTATGTATTTATTTACATGTACATGACTTTATGTATTATAACTTTGTATGTGGATTTTTCTCAGGAAAAATTTCGTGTCTTTGACAAGCAGTTTTCTTCCCCCCGTCTCAATCTCTCTCTCTCTCTCTATTTTTCTCTCTTTGCCAGGTACATACGTACATTCGTTAAATAATGAATCTGGGTAGGTATGTACGCCTGCTTTTGAATGCGAATATGTACTGTACATATACATAGAAAATACTCCTTCTTTCGAAAATATCAGATATTTTTCTGATCCCCTAGGGCAGGTGTACCTAAGGTAGATAGATATAGGCTGCAGGTACACGCAGCATCAACTTTATTGATTTTTCAGAATTCCAATTACCTCATATTCCTCGAAAGCTAAAACCTGTGTGTCTGTGTGTGTGTGTGTATATGATTCGGTATTTTAATTTAGAAAATAATTAAAAATTTCAAAACATAAACCTCCATCCTTGCTATGTACAGTCAGGCAATAAAGTTCTTGTAGGGTCGAAATTTAGGCTCAGGTGTTTTAGTGTCTACGCTGTTGTGAAGGCCCATCGATGCGTTGTTTATTATATACAGGGTGTCCTAGAATTAAATGTCCAAAATGAAAGGTGGCCTAGAGGAGGTCGAACTGAGTAAATTGTCCCGAAGAACATGGGGTCTGCGAAGTCGCGTTCGCGAGATATCACAAGTTAAAAAAAAAAGTATCGCTTTGCGCCGCGTCGAGGCGGCGCAAAGCGATACTTTTTTTTTTAACTTGTGATATCTCGCGAACGCGACTTCGCAGACCCCATGTTCTTCGGGACAATTTACTCAGTTCGACCTCCTCTAGGCCACCTTTCATTTTGGACATTTAATTCTGGGACACCCTGTATATTTAGGAAGTATTTCTTACTTTACTTTGAGTAGGTAGTCTGCCCGATTCGCGTTCTCAGAGAACGGGGTATGCGGCGCGAGGGGGCTGCTCAACAGCGTAGACACTGAAACGTTTGAGTCTGAATTTCGACCCTCCAAGAACTTTATTGCCCGACTGTACATACATACACGTATATACCTATCCTGTTAATAAACTCTGGTTAAACTTGCGTTTTTATACGAAAGAGAATCAAGAGGATAAACTTTTTTCAAAATTAACTTATTCGAGCCCGTAACTTTTTAGTAATACACCATCTCCGTGAATCGAGAATAATTATTATATGTACACCTTACTATATCCTGCTAAATGCAACTTCTGCTGCAGTAGAAAAGTGCACAAAAATTGTTCTAGTCATAAACTCCGTGCAGGTAGCGTCAGATTTTTTAGCTTTCCTTCTATCTTTCGTTTTTTTCTTTCCTTCTCGATGTCGTTTATGTGGTCGTTGACCCAACATCGCATCTCATCGGTTCTTTTCGATCTTTCCATTGCTGAACTCTACTCGGTCTGTGCAGGGAAGAGGAGGGCATACATTTAAATTGGATCTCGATAAAATGAGATGAATATATATATAAAAATGTCCGGATATTTGAAATTGTTAGAATAATTTTGAATATTTGTTTTCGAGTCCGAATGGATTCGTTTTAATTATAGATGGGGAAATAATATGTTAGCAAATTTTTGAGTATCTTTTTTTTTTTTGTTTTAAATTATTTTCGGTATTTTTTGCCCCAAAAACGCTATCGAATTTATTCGGATTCAGAATCAGACCGTCGACTTGAACTTGGAGTTAGGAGGTTGAAGCACGTGCCAACCATCTTGGGTCGGAGGACTTCGCCATCAAAATTGCAGAACTAATGAGATTGTTGCGTCCCGACGCCCGGCGTCGTCTGCGCGTACCTACCTACCTACCTTCGCGCCCATACCTGACGCGAATACTAAAGCGCGTGTTAACTTCATTCCAGATCCTTCTCTCTCGTTCCAACTCTGTCTAACTCTACTCTGAAACAGCCCTTTGTCCTTTAGCTCCGTATATAGTTTACCCTTAATCCCAGAAATACTCTAATTTTAAACCCGCTAAATTTCCTCTCGGCTATAATTTCGAAACGGACGACGTCAAGTGTCTCTCGTCTACCGGCAGGAATCAACCATAACGAATAAAAGCAAGTTTACCTAAAACTGAAGAGCTTCAATAAGAAATTTTTTTTTTTCAACAGATGAAGAATCGAAAAATAAATCATCAAAATTCATGTCGCCTCTTTCGTTCATTCCGTAACCAATTTTTTTTTTTTCTTTTTCTTATAACTCTGTTATCTTGACGCGCGGGGTCTCTCTCTTCAATTTCTTACCGGCATAATTCAGTGGGTCGAATTTCGGAAGTTAGGCAGGTAGTTTTGCGGGTCGGGATTTGAACCAGGATATGGATAAGGGTCGGTATATGGCTCGGCTTCCAGTTTACACAATTTATTAATAAACTAAAGAACTAGACGATGTGGCTCCTTGACTCGGATTTTTTTTTAACTCGATGTTCAATTTCTCAAGAATAATTTCCTTCCTTGAACGATATATTTTTTTTTTTCGTTTAAATTGCCGTTGTAATTGATCAATAAATTATCAAAATGTGAATAGCGAGATGAACAATTATTATCATTTTTTTTTCTAGATTTTTTCTATTTATTTTCCGAAAGGCATACCTACCTACATACCTGCCTCTATACGTCGAACGGTCGAATAGAGTGAATTGCGAGAGTGGTATTTGAGCGATGAATCAATTTGAGATGTTGGGTATCAATCTGGTCGGGTTAAATGTATTAGTTTGATCGGCTTGAATATACCCTCATTAATCATAACTTGTTTGGTTTTCTATGCCATTGAATTCGAATTGGCTATCGCGGACGATTGCATCAATCTCAATCCGACCCTTGAGTCTTAGTTTCTCTATATACCTATATCTCCCCAATTGTGGGGAAAAAACAGGAAGGTCGATATCTTTTTTTTCGTTGATTAAAAACGGCGCGGTACAGAAGATGAGGAAAACAAAAAAAATCAATACGTCAATAATACGTCAAATCCTTTCAGATTTTCTCGATTATATCAAAAACTTTCTCCAAAGCGTCTCGTACTTTTTCTCAATCGCGTTTAATGAGAAGCATGCTTTTCGTATTTGATCAGTTGATCAGTTTTCTGTGTTTTTTTTTATTATTACATTATGCTTGCATATAGATATTCGCTGCATCAACTTGTGTGCAATGCCTTTTTTCTCCCTTTCCCGCGCTATATTGTGCAAATATAAAAAAATAAAAAAAGAGAGAAAAATGTAAACTAGGAATTCGTATATTGGTTGGTTGTCATATTGCGGCCCCGTCATGTAACCCCTGTATAAATTTTTTTTCCTTGTTGAATTTTTGTTCAAACCAAACAATTTTTTTTATTTAAATTTTTTTTTATATCCTTTGTCTTTCTTTTTTTTTTTTGTTTTTTGTATCCCTTTTAATCAGCACGAACTCTGGACTGTCGAGGCCCACCGACAAACAGACCCCTCATCGTCATGGCCAATGGATATACCAAACATACGGTAATGGTATAAACTCAACAGGGGTTATTCTGCACGGGGTAGGCAAACTCACCTCTTTCCATATTTTATCTCTCTTTTTCACAACCCTGCCTCGATGCGAGAGTTTGAAACGAGTTATACACAGGGACAGAGAAACCGAAGCTGCAGAGAAACCCCCGACGACTGCCTCGGCGGTGCGCGATCGATTTCAGTGAACACCAAACCGACCCAGGGGTAGATATATTCATAGACAATTATTTAACCGTCCGTTTACAGAGCTGGAAGTGAAATTGTCAGGATTCGTAACCGTAGAGTCGTTACTTACTGATCGATCTACCAAAAAATTTCTCATACCGATAATTTGACTGAAGAATTTGAACGATAAAACAAGAAATAGTTGCCATTAGTAATTACCTTACTTAAGTGGCTCGAGTTTCCTTCGAGATGGACATACCTAAATTCGGATCGGGTTACGTTCATAGTACTAATCACTGCTAACAGCTAATCAGGGCTTAGTAGAAGGGA
The DNA here is from genome assembly GCA_949628255.1 of Macrophya alboannulata. Classification (NCBI taxonomy): domain Eukaryota; kingdom Metazoa; phylum Arthropoda; class Insecta; order Hymenoptera; family Tenthredinidae; genus Macrophya; species Macrophya alboannulata. Next base: position 34,330,346 of record OX451208.1, read on the forward strand.
TCAGTATCAAGCCTTGAACAATAACAGTGTCCAATTTCGATTGGGATATACCTATATACCTAAGTACAGAACAGACGACAGAGAAGCCGATTATTTGTAATTAGGGTATAGGTATGTAACCGTCCCATGTATAGCTCAGAGCCGCGGTCCTTCGTTCGAGATATTCGCGTAGTCACCTTAAACCAAAATCTCCACAATCGACTGGGTTCTAATTGAAGCTTAAATCCGCGATATCCTTCCTGCGGAAGAAGAACAACGATCGCATTTGATTGGGCACGTAAATCCTCGCGAGGGTATATATATCGAAGGATCGTTTCTTTGCTCACCGTAAGAAGAATTATACTCTTCCTCTTTCCTTTTTCTTTCATATTTTTGAACGATTATTATTACACAAAATACATCTCGATATGTATCGCCGATCGATAAAATTCACCTCCATTTATTGCTATGACCTAAAACCTCCCTGCGATATTAACTACCATTTCCGTGTCACCGTTATACCCTTCACGTGATACTCATGGGGCGTCGTATTACTCCAGAACGTGTCGAGTGTCCTCGGTCTTGCCTCGAGTTGTTCTTTTTCTTTCTTCTTTCTTTTTTTTGCCAAAAACTCATCGGGTCACTAACTGACTCACACACAATCGCTCGCGCGAACGGCGAGTGTGTTTTAGTGCTAATTTACACTCACCGAAAATTAATTTCACAGTGGAACAGTGAAGAGATCATTTTCTCGCTGCGTAGAGAATTTTCACAAATTTATCGCCTGCAGACTGGACCCGGTTATTAACTGTGCCGTTCGATGAAACGGTTTTATTTGCAAGGGGAGTACAAGCCACTGCAAAGAGATCAAGTTACCTACTCGTTATCTACTCGAGTACTGTAATCCACTCAATTCGATTCTATATGGACTGATGAAAACTATTCTTATATTATTATCCCCTAAATGTACTCGAATCAATCGAATCCGGTTATTCAGCCGTAAAATCGACAGGGTATGACGAACGCGCTCGCAATTTATACGGTCTACGTTTTTTTTACTTTTTTTTTTCCTACTCTTTCCTCATTTTCTTCTGAATTGAATAACTGCGGTGATTATCGACGATCCAGAAACCGCGGAAAAATTTCCCGTAATTAGTCGCGGAATTCTTTAATCACGTCCATCACATATACCATGTGAATTTAATTTGGGATATTTTTTTTTCGGCGGGTTAGAGCGACTGGAGCAATTTTTAGATTCAGATTGAAACGGCGGATCCTGACGATCGCTTAACTTCAAATAAATCGTGAACTTCCCACAGCTCACGTCAGTCATCGAAAGAGGTAGACAGACAAGACAGACCATCGAGAAACTGGGGGATAGGACTGACAGCTTCAGAGAGTAGATTCGAAGCCTGAGGTTTCCTAATTGCGATTCAACTGTCCCGAAATTGTAACGGCGCCGCAGGCTACCCGTAAATTAATCGAGTATCGGGCTTCCTTGACTGACTTCAACTGGTATATAGGTATATAATGTGTCTAGTAGCTTGTGACGAGAAGAAGCGGTTGTTAAGGAGGAAAACACCGCGACAAGAGAGACTTAAAGAGAGATTGAGAGGAAGTTAGCAAAAAGAAGAAGAAGAAAAAAATAAATAGTGAAAAAAAAAGAGAATGAGAGAAAGGGAATAAGAAACGGTCGATAAAGGGGCTGGACTCCGGAACGGGATGACGATTTATTACGTTTTTATTAACCCGCAACTTTGGTCCCCATGGTATAACGTCGAGGATATTTTTCTTGCGGTATATATTTTCCCGAATTCTCAGAGACTTTAGGATATACACACGAGAGAAAAAAATCATCGGTTCTACTGTACTCTGTTCAGGATTATTAGAAACGGATATTAGGGGTGGATATATTTGTGGATTTAAGAATCGAAAATTGTTGCTTTATTGATTCACTTCGAACCGAAAAGATCAGCAGGCGTCGCTGCTGAACTCAATTTTAGACACTCAGGTGGCTCCCGAAATTTTGAAATTGGAACCTTTTCGATATTTTATCGAATATTCTTCGACCCACCCTTGACGGTTTTTATATTTGCCTTTTTCTTTCTATATTCTATCGAACATTCGTTGTTCAGTATTCCATAAAGTACATGAAGAATGTATAGAGAGTGTAGGGGAGAGAACGGTGAACCGCGCGTCAAAGCCTCTGGGTAATCCGCAAGGGCACTGAGCTATACCTGTACTAAAACGTGGATAGCTATACCCTGCATTGAGCATATGCCGACCACCTCCGTCGACATGAATATGAAACGACATTTGGCAACTAAACCTGAACCTGAACCCAACCCAGCAGAGAAACAAAGTCAAACTGAGTCGTTTCTACCCTGCCCTCAAAACTAAACCCATTACTGCTCGAGTGAGTACCTACTTCGCGTGTTGCACACGATCCGACGTCTCTTTTGATTAAAACGTTTATTAACGACGCTTCATTCCGGCGATGATGGGATTGGGCTAATCCAAACCCTGAACAGGATAAAATTTCACCCTTTCTCAGTGTTCTGACTTCGAAATAAGGAGGGAAGGAGGAAGAATAAGAAAAGTAAGGACATATTTTACAACGAGTGATTATATAGAAAGCGGTGGCAAAATAATGCCTTTGAGTTTGTGCTGAGGGGTGGAAAAAAAACCCCCCAAAAAAATATAAACAAAAAAAAAACAAGAAAAATAAGAAAAGAAAATTAGAGACAGCGGAAGATCTCTCTCGTTGTACAGTTCGTTCGTCAGCGGTGTAAACTTGACTGGATTTTCCGGGACACTAAACCTTAGCTAAAGGAGGCCAGAGACTCTAAGCAAATCGAATTAGACGTCTGCATACATATACCTATATATACATATTTGACAAAGGCGAAGGAGAACGAGACCGAGACCGAGCTCTCCCCTTGTTATATGCTTTTTTCTTTTCAATTTTTTTTTTTTTTTTTTTTCTTATTTTTTTCTTCTCTTTTTCGTGACTCCAGATCGATGTACACGGGGGCTCTTTCCGCCGCGGTAATAATTCATTTCGTTAATCTTTTGCGCTTGTGAAATACTCGAACTTAATTCCAGTTTAAATATATCAGCTAAAAGTAATTAAGGGCTTTTCTTCGACACGGATCGTTGGAGTCAATGAGATGTACTTATACCCGCGCACTTTTCCTCTTTCTTTTCTTTCTTTACTTATTTTTGAACGAAATTGAATTTTTTTTTTCTCGTTTTTGATCAAAACTCGTGGAAAAATAATTAGCAATTACAGAGCCAACACCTGGAATATATTTTACTACGTCAATCGTTTGGCTAGAAAATTTGTTTTCTACCTTTTTTTATTTCTGTATTCTTCCTTCCTCTTTCCATCCGTAATTTACTCGGGAAAGAAAAAAATTTCCCGGAAAATTATAAAACGACTTGACTGTAAATTGACTGTACTTCTGAGAACGAATATACGCATGTCTGGAGCGATTAGAGATGCCAAAGTAATCCCTTGGTCTATTCAACGAAAATTGAACGTTCAAGTATAAGTCCTCGTCGTCGAGGTCGTCGTCGACGTCGTCTACAGAGCGGAAACCAGCAGCAGGAGTTCAACGGTAACCACAAATGCCACGACCTATCGCCGGGATTTCTCTGTACCAACCAAACCAAACCAAACCAAACGAACCCCCTTGCACCAACGAGAGAACGTTGTTAGGGAAATTTAGCCTCACACAATGCAAAGTTTAACGAACTTCTCTAACAGACAACGAAATTGCTTGAGGTTCAATTCGCTAGGTGAATTTTGGCACTCGTTGGGTTAAGAATAAGGTTTCCCGGAAAATTCGGAGTTCATCCATTCAATTTCTTCATTTCTTTTGACAAATTTTCTCTCACTGTACCATCCGGTCCGTCCTCTCCGTAGAATTTCCAAAAAAACTTAACGAACCGTTTCAGGAATAAATAAATAATTAAATTTTTGAGAAAATAGGAAGATTTTTTCTTTATTTTTCTGTACAATGAAAAGTAAACTCCGCATTTCCGAATTTAACGACGATCAGTATCATCCTTTGCTCGATTCACAAAAGAAACCACAATTTGGTAGGAAAAAGAAAAAAAAAACAGAACAATTGTAGCTTCCAGCTTTTATATATATTTTTTTTCCCGCAGAGCCATTTTTCAAGGCCCTTAATCTTTCTCCGGCAACTCGATAAAATCGTGTGATGTATTGTAAAGGTTTGAATGAACCAAAAAAAAAAAGAAGAGAGAGAGAGAGAGAGAAAAAAAAATGGAATAAAAAATTGGACGGACTGGTTTCACTCTATTTGACGTTCGGCCATTATCATCGTATCATAGGATATATAGAGGGTGGTGGTTCGGACGCCTATTTGCCATCACGGGTGCCTGACACGAACACCTGCGTGCTTACGTATGCACGTTCAGTTTATTAGCCAGTGTTGTCCAGTACATCGCATCGGGGTGCGGGTGATTTACACACTGAACATAGTAGAATGACTGGAATGGAACCCCGTCTGGCATAGTATATGCACGCGATATATTATCGAGGGTGGAAAGTGGAGAGTGGAGAATGGAGAGTGTCATCGTCAACCCCAAAACGCTATTAACCTTTCGCCGGTTATTTACAACTTAAACAATAAATTGAAAATTCCGTACGATCGCCCGACCGCTGCTGCAGCAGCAACGACACCGACGAGGCTCTTCTGTACAAAATCAACGGAAAAAAAAAATCAAAAAAAAATTGAAAAAGCAAAAAAATTGTATAATTCTACGGATAGGCCTGTAACCCTTTGATTGAACGAATTATGCATGAAAGGGACGGTGAAATATTACATAGTTTATACACTGCAGTTCGTATCTACAAACCGCGATCTCGCGTGTTACTACTCTTATCATACATTATGCATGCGTGTATGTGGCAGAGTTGAGCGACCTTACCTCACCTCGTCCATAAGAGTTCTTCGTTAGACTCTGATCATCAGATCGGGGATCATCGAGACCATGGAATGAATATATTTTTATGTTTTTTTATGGGGTATATTTTTTTAGGATTTTTCGTGGATCTGTTAATTAAAAACTGACATACTATAGATGCAAAAAAAAAATTTTCTAAATTCTGGATAAACCCAAATGAAAATGACATCGCTTATTAAAACTGTGTAATCAGGCGCGGTGATAAAATCTTAGCGTATTTACCTGAAAATATAAACCCAACCTCCGTTTCGAAAAGTTTCAATTCTCGGCCGCTTACAATTCGCAAAAAAAAAAGAGGAAAAAAAAGAGGAAAACAAGAAAAAACGAAAATTCCGGGAATTAAATTCTGTAATTTTAACGTCGATATAATTGAACTCAATTCGCTCGCTCCTCGTTATACGGATACAAGAATCAAAAAAAAAAAATTCGCGGGTATTTATATTCTCGAAAAATAATGGCAAGGCTAATGAAAACCGAGGTGGAAAGGGTTTCACTTTATCACACGTGGTTATTTCGTGCTATGTATATACAGTTTTGGTAATAACCTACCCAATTAAAATCGATGGTGCTTCTCACTCTCTCTTTCTATCTCTATCGCTTCTTCGGTTTCCTGCTGCCTTTAGCCCGTCCATATCTTCACCCTCTGTGTAACAAGTATATCTTTCCACCCCGCAACGCCCAAAGGTAGTGGGGGAGGGTGAGCTTCTATTCCATTCCGTCGAATCGCATGCCCATAAATTCAGTCCTGCCCTTCGGCCGCATAATTTACAAGCGATCCGCTGTCATGGGGTGGCAGGAATTAGCCAAGGGCATAATTCGCAGATACAACGTACAGCTACCCCATACCGTTGAGAAATTTTCGGTATCTCGTATATATATATATATATACGTATTATATCGCTACGTTAATTCATATCTCTCCGAATTCTCGTATCAGCAGAAAACATTGCTCTGTGTATTTTATTCATATACCTATAACAAAAATATTTTCGCACTTTACTGTTTACTCAAAAAATAAAAAAAAAAAATAAAAATTTCCCCAAGTAACAAGGAGATAGATTCGGGCAAATATTTTCTAAGTAAAAAAAACAACAACGGATACAGCGAGCTAATGGTTTACCTAATATGATGAGGGCGAAAGGTTGCGTTGGTTGGAGTTACCAAAACCCCGGGGTTTTCTTGCATGTGGCTCGAAATTTGATACATTCCATTATGCTCCTCGTTATACTCTACTGTACCGTAGTCTGTATGGATATCTAATCCACTCGTAAGCTCGTACACGTTACCTGCAAACAAATACAGTAGTACATACATAATATGGTCCGTATCATCGGCGTAACGATAAATTATAACATAGACTTGACCACATATCGTTTATTTCATTTGTTACAGGTAAGTCCGATGATCCAAGACGTTATCACTTAAGCTACTGCCAAATACAAAAAAAAAATGAAGGAAAGGGAGTCGGCAAACTGGTGAGCAATTACGACTTACGATATTAGTTACGTGCAATTTAATTAACCGTCTTTGCACATGTGATTTATTATATACTGGTGAACGAGGATTATATACGAAATCCACCCCGATTTCGTAACGTTAGCTGTAGGTATATATGTATATATATTTTATATAATCTCGATTACAACCGAATGAATTCATCAACATTAATTATGATAATAGTCGCCGCATTACCGCGAGGTTGCCCTGGCTTTCGCTCAACGACATATTAATAAGTCCGCTAAATGCCTGACCCCGTAGGTGGGTAGGCTTGTACATACATACACACATACCTATACCTACCACCACCAAACTTCTGGCAAACGACCCGAGGGTAGTTTTCAGTTGGCACTGGCTCAAATAGCGAACCCCCTGCCTGACTGTACATGTATCGCGGGTACCTACTAGCATTAGCAGTGCAAGTGACACTCCTAGCTATAACAACAAGAATAGAGAAGAGTTTTGGGGTCGATATGGGGGTAGGAAAAAGACTTTCCGGCTTTCAGAACTTGGGTACCTTAAAAAAGTTTATACAGTTCGATCGATTAGTTCGGATACGATCTTCTACTTCCTCTGTCTGCCCGCAGACGTTGTTTAATGCTTGTAATGATGCTGCTGGACGAGTAGGTATTATACGTACACGGTTTTAACGCATATATCTTCAGATTTTCAAGTATAGGAGATTACCTCATGGGATTTCAGTTTTTTTTTTTTGGTGTTACGCATCGTGGAGTAAAGCTCTTTCTATATACCATATCGATAAAATGAATCCTCAAATATGACAAATTAAGACAATGAAGTTTGGAAGTCTTTCAATGGGAAATACGCGTATATCTTTTGAAAAATCGAGGGGTGAATTAGTCGAGTGCTTTTATCTAGTTCTCGAGGCACTCTGGGGCAGAGGGTTTCAGAAACGTTGAAATCAGATTCACTTTCTTTTATTCAATTGGTTGAAATTCCCTTACTTTGTCGAGCGAGCGAACCTCTGGGATTCGGGGATACGCTACAGCGAATATTCCAAAAAAAAAAAAAAAGAAAAAAAAAGGAACTTGAATACCTAAGTCCGATCAGCTTCTATACGCTTTGTCAAATTTTTAACTATTTAATAGAATTTTCTTTTTTCTCTGTTAACGTCGCTGAGATCCGAACTCATGTTGCAATGAACCGCTGCAGCAGGTCTCATGCATTTTTAAACCAGACCATTTCCAAGTCACCAGTTCTGCTACTGCTGCTGCTGCTGCTGTGGATTTTGCATTTAATTAACCCAAATAGATTTCCATCGTTGCGGTATACTCACTCACGATTTTCTTTCCTCCCCCTTTTTTTTTTTTTTCTTTTTTTAGCTAAAAATCTTTCATGCCGCAAGAAGTAATCAATACGTTTGGTAACCGGATAAAACTCATGAATTCTCTTCATGAACCGAACGAGTGAGTGAGTGAGAGTGAGTGATGAAACTGTTTACCCAGCTTTAGCAGCCTTAACTGTTTCTTGTTGAATTTAAATCCATCCAACGATATTGATTCCGATTTTGTAAATTTATTCCAATCAAGTTTTTCTTCTCGGTTTATATATTTATCATCGATCAGTGGATGGGTCAGTGATTATTACAGCAGATATTATCATATTGCTGTTTAGGATTCGTTGTTCCTTGTATCTGCAGTACATTGTGTGCTATCGTTCAATGCAATATATCCAATTACAGTATCACGCCTCGTTCAACATAAGTAAAAGTTGGACAGAAATTCGTTTCGACCATTCTCCGTTTGCACGCTGAGTGCTTTCACTGAACCTTTACTTCTATTCTTTCGAGTTAATTAATTGTATCAACTTAGAACCGTGTCCCCTACCCTCCCTCGCTGCTTTTATACCTTGGGAAAACCCTTGTTCTAGGACAAAGCTTTCGTGTCTTTCTATAGTACGACAATACTCTCGGGCTAAGCTATATTTCTCACTTTTAATTAGTAAAATTGCAACGGAACCATTGCACCACGTTCAACAAACATTCCGGGTAGGTATGTACGTAGGTACTATATACGACGATGAATTTTTAAAACGGCTATAACGTTTTACGCTTCTTCGACTACGTTTTTTTTTTTTTTTTTTTCATGCTTATTTTCACTTTCCTTGCTTATCAGGCAATTGCAGTCTTATCGAAAGTGCAAAACTGGACTCGTTTTTTCATATCTATTTAAATATCATAGAAAAAAAAATATAGAAAAAATGGTCATTCAAGTCGTGGAACGAATAAGCACTTCGTTCCGACTTTTAGGCATCTAAATTCGATACGATGGGAAAATAAGAAGAAGAAAAATAAGAAGAAGAAGAAAAAGAAGGAGGAGGAAGGTCCTTGGATTTCTATACGCTTTCTTGTCTTTTTTTGAAGCCAACCCTGGTGGAAGTATCAGTGACAATCCAGCCAGTCATCCCCTAGCCAGCTCCCTCACTCGCTCGTTCATCCCATATATTCGCCCAGTCCCTCTTTTACGGGTGAAAAAACCATGTCCAGTCGAGCGTCAAGTCCAATGTGAATTGGTAGCTCGGTTTGGGACGAGGAGCAAAGCCGGAGGACTATTTTCTTGCAAGAGCCAACTCTCTGATTGATCACAATTGAACCGGGGAGGAGGTATCTTTCCCTATTTCGGGGGGTGCGGGGGTTAATATGAGGATGAAAATCGTACGAGTATAAAGTTCAAAGCGAAAAATTGAAAAATACGATTTTATATTTGATGAATGATCAAGAGCGCAATATAAAGCCCTTCTTTTTTTTCTCTCCCTCTCTCTCTCTCTCTCTCTCTCTCTCTTCTATGTATAGATATGTTTATTTTATCATATACGCGAGTATCGATGGTACAGACGTCGAGGGTTACGCTTTCTGATGCTATTTCTTATCGACGTTTCATTCAAGATTTACACCACAGCGTTAAACCGTTTCGAATATTTTCACCGCTTACGCTGGCTAGGATAAGGATTTTCGACGATCATATTTCAACCCGTTTATCCATATCCAATCTGTTCCCTCGCTTTTCTTGACTTATCAATTTATCACCACCAGCTGTCTTATACCTACGGTACGTATTTCTACACCCCCCAGCTATGCATACAAACCTTCGCCATGTTGTTCTCTATGCTACCTGCGGCATTTCGTCGATATATCTTGGGGGCCAGCCGAGCCAAGCTAAACCAAACATTTCGTTTTTTTGTTTGGAAAATCGCCAAAATTATTCTTCAAAAAGAGGTCCTGTATTCTATAGATCTGCTTGAATACATGCCGGAGAAATCGAGTCATGTCCGAGTCCTAAGGGATTTTGATTCTCTTGAAATTTTTTTTTACTTTTTTTTTTTCATTCTCTTGGATCTTTGCTTAATTCTGCGGTAACACTTCACGTATACGATAAGAAAAGAGTTTTCACTCCGGCTCATCCTCATCCCATTCTGCAGCCTTTAGAAACTCCGGCTTATTTCCCTCGCGGGTTATCGCCGGTGGCCACTAGACCTATTGGAATAAAACGTGACGGGTGAAACTTGCCCGATAAAACGTATGTACGTTTTTGAGATTTTTTTTTTTTTCTTTTCTTTGTAGAGGTTTTATTTTCATTCCTCCCTTTACCATATTTCTCACCGTAATTGGAGTAAGACGAAAATTAAACTCGGCGTTTTTTTTTTGCTCGGTGAAATTTTATCGTCTTTGAAATTATAAAACTACTACAACGCGGTCTATGTGTACAACGGTATCGTCGTTGGATATAGAGCCAACGATCCGTCGTTCGAAAGCAATGGGCCGACACCGTCATCGGACTCCCAGAGCACCCTGCAGGGCCGTTAAAAACCCTCGATTTCGACCGTATTCTGCCCTCGACTCGGAGACACGAACGAGGAATGAATTTGAAAATCCAGGACTACCCGTCTATATCCTGCAGGCTACCTGCGTAAAGGGATTGATTCGTCCCATGAATTGTAGCTGCTGTTGCGGAAAATTCACAAGGATTTATACCGAATGAGTGAGTGAGTGGCTCAAGAAGAAGAAGAAGAAGAAGAAGAAAAAGGAGGAGGAGAAGGAACAAGGAAAAAGAAGGTCGAATTCGAGACACAAAAGAACTTGAACTTATTATTTTTTATATTTTCTTTCGTGAAATGGAATTAATTTGGAAATTTCTGCAATCATGCGACTCCGAATATAAATTTCACTGTTACTGGCAAAAAAAAAAAGAAAAATTTGTCATATACATATCACATCTCAAAAATGTGTGTTAAATATTATGTGTGATCGACGAAATGCAATGAAACCAGCTCTTTCCCTTCCGGAACTAACTTTACAGCTTTACCAAGACGTTTGAGATCCGAGTTTAGGTTCGTACGTCGGAGTATAGGCAAGGGTCTGCAGCTTCGGTCGAAACTACGATAAAAGTTTCGAGCTAACTTTCGTGATTAACAGCGAAACCTTTTAGGTCAAATTTCTTACTCTGTACCCACTCTCGCTTTATAGAAACCCATCTACGTCCTCGTCGGCAAAAAATAAAACACGGAAAAAAAGGAGGTTCAAATTGAAAATTTGAAACACTTTTTTCGACCCAGTTTTCTTTCCTGTTTATAACCAAAGATCATTAAAGTTCTCTTCGTTTACACTGTTCTGAAAAAAAAATTTTAAACCCAAATCGAGACGAATTCTGACTACGTGAATGAACACAAAGAATCATCTTTCAATAAGTTTCAGGGATACCATATCAAACGCCGTAAAATTGGTTCCGATACCGAGGAGCTTTCGCAGAGTAAAATCTCACGTCTACTTTAGATATACATCGTTGGTATAAGCTGAACACCCTTTGTATATAATATATACGTATACATATATATATCCTTCTGAAGTGGCGTGAAGTCAGCAGTTTTTAGCAACGTGACGTTGGCACTTGTCCAACCCCGGATTTCTTGTTGCTGGCCGAAAGGCAACGCAACGAAACGTTTTGTCGTGACGCTCTTAATTGTCTATCCTATAATTTACTTGTTACATGATATAGCTACATTAGGGTGGTCCTTATTTTGGATATTTTCGATTTTTTTTCCACGATCCCCCTAAATCGGTTCTAAATAAATAAAAAAAAATTCCTGCCAAATCGGAGCTCGATATTTCAATTTTAACCCGGCCCCCCCGGCAATCAAAGTTTTAAACGGGAAAATACGTGTATTTTAGACTGTCAATTGTTTGAACATTTTTCCAACCTAGTGAAAATTAATATAAAAATTCGAGATTTGGCACAAATATTCCCCACAGTATAAGGTATAGTTGTAGTAGTATATCAAATTTTTTTTTTCAATTTATTTATTTTTTTATGAATATCAAATTGATATTTATATAGATCATAACTCCAGAAATTACGGATGTAAAAATTTGATATACTACTTCAATTGTACGTTATACTATGAGGAATATTTGTGCCTTATCTCGAATTTTTATATTAATTTTCACTAGGTTGGAAAAATGTTCAAACAATTGACAGTCTAAAATACACGTATTTTCCCGTTTAAAACTTTGATTGCCGGGGGGGCCGGGTTAAAATTGAAATATCGAGCTCCGATTTGGCAGGAATTTTTTTTTATTTATTTAGAACCGATTTAGGGGGATCGTGGAAAAAAAATCGAAAATATCCAAAATAAGGACCACCCTAAGCTACATACATACGTAGGTATACCCACATGTCCCCGGAATTGAACAGCGGAAACGATACCACCAAAAAATCAAAAATAAAAACACAAAAAATTATTTCCGCAGTCAGTTTCCCTCATCATCATCGTCAATTATTTATCTCATAAACGAGGATGAATCCTTACGCGATTTTTTGCGGTTTTACAGAATCGTTGTCTGTACGGTTGATCCGATAATTCAATCGATTATGAAACGCAGGTAATTATTGGCAGAAAATATTTCACATTCGTACGATTGATTTTACGTTAGCTTTACGCTGATAGGGTCATACAGGGTGGATATGGACGGACGTCAGTCCTCGCCATTCGAGAACATGCGGATTAAGGCCGCGGAAGCTTCGATTTGAATAAATTTATATACCAGTCTACCATCGACTATATCGAGGTCGATTTATAATAAATAATCGCAACGAGAAGAAAAAAAAATTCAAACTACTGTAATAATAGGCGTACCAAATTTTCGCGAATATGATAATTCGATCGCGAAATGAGAGGAGATATTATTAACAATAGAAAAAAATTATATTGTGCAGTCGATTCGGAAGACGATGGTCCTGACATATCTTCGTTGTAGTTCTTCTCATTTCGGATAACTTCCGTTTTTTTTTTCTTTCTCTTTTTTTTTTCCTTGTAGATAGACAGTCAGCAGCGAGCCCAGCATCGTCAGAGAATAGAGGTGAATCTTTGTTTCGAGTAATACTCAATTTCCCCTCGAATACACGCCGCGTTAACTTTAGGCGGGTATAAGGTAGGTAGAGAAATCCCTAGCGAGCTACGGCCAGAGCAAATGGGCTTTTGTCTCGGAGGGTAGTTTCAATCTATCTCACCTCTTCCGTTTCTTTCAGAGGACAACTTCACGGTGGACTTTCGACTGTATACTCATACTCGTTCTCTCGCATCCTCGCGGATCCTCTTTCTTTCAATTCAGTTACCTATATCATCCGACAAGTGTAGCAGTAATTTTTCGACATTATTTCTCGACCTCTTTTTTTTTTTCTTCTTTTCGATGGTTTTCGTTCTTCTGTTTTTTTCTAATTTTTTTCACCGAATGCAGAGATGAGTCGAAGGTTCGCAATGCCAGTATAGGAAGCATCGCTTCGAGTCGCGTAGCGTCGCCTCGCACGTTGATCCAATTTATGGTAACAGCGTTGCTACTGCTGCTGCTGTTGATTGACCCCTGCTGCAATCGGGTGTAAACTTTGCCTACGCGGCAGAATCTATGGAACTGGGACTGACTCGGATACGTACGTATATACCGGGCTCTGGTATATATACCGTACAGTACTATATAACCTATATGCGAATGCATATATGTATATAATATTATATATATGTTATAGCCGTACGTTTCCCAACTTCGAAAATATATTTCATGAATATTTCATACCCTCTATGTAGTACATGGCGGTACTATAATATATAGCTGATTATTGGTTCCCCCGACTGAATAACGAACCGTTCAACTCTTCCACACACACACACACACACACACACACACGCAGTAGCAAATCGAAATTACAAAACGGGTAGACGAGGGCAGGGGGATACATCGAGTGAGTGGGAGAGACAAACGCCGAATTGACATCTAACTAATTGATTGGCAACGGCCCTAACTCCTCCCTTACTTTTACTATATCTATCCGCTGTTCCTCGCGCTCTTCCGGAGGATCAGTCCTTGAGCACAATCCTTATCGATTGGTTTATAGCTAACAGGATTATTTCCGTTTTTCATCAAAAGATTTTACTATCCCTTACCTCCCTTTCACTCATCTTCGCGTTTTCACCTCAAAGCTTATAGCGTTTTTTCTTTTATTGATTGAATAATTTTTACTATGTACCTACATAGGTATAGGTACTAATTTATCTGAGTGAAATAAAATGTATAGTAGATTGATATAAAATGCAACACTCGAGGGTAATCGACGAGGAGACTGTACGACTGTAATAAAAGAGAAAGACATTAAAAGAAAAAAGAAGAAGTAAACGGGGGGGGGGGGGGGGGGGGGGAAGGGAATATAGCGTGAAATAAAACCGCCTCTCTCCGTCCTTCCGTCTCTTCCCGGTTCCCGTAACTTCTATAGATATACGTACGTACGTACGTACGTGGATGAAAAACTAGTCGATATGAACCGACGCCGCGACTACGTTGGTGATCGATAATCCCGCGCGCGGAGCATATTCTCACGTTTCATCGCCGATTGGCTTGTCGGGTATTCCGGTACGCGACTCTCAACCGATAGCTTCGTGTTCTCCTCCAGCTGATATGATGATTCGTACAAATCGAAGCGGCTTGCTCTCGGTGATGTTAACTCACTGCAGTGTCTCATGGGGGAGTATATATACCGGGGAACGACACGCGGAAGTATAGGTATTTATTTGTTTCAGATCTATAGGCAGTATATGCATATATCCGCGGGTATTGGTATAACGAATAACGTTCAAATGTACACAGCTATGTATATACATATGTATTCAGATACATACCTGTCCATATATGTACCATACTCATACGAAAAAAAGAGGAAAAAAGGAAGAGGAGAAGCGAGGAGAAGAACTCGAGGTTCCCATTTTTAAACAGAAATTTTTTTCGACGTATACGATTAAAGAGAAATATCCTTATACATATATAGCAAAAAAGTTCGACGCTTTCAAAAATCTATATTCAAGTATACTCCCGTGGGTAGGTGTTAGACTCATTTTCGATACGGGTTGCAGTTATGCATAACTTTGTACCTATACTTCAGAAGTATAAGCTTATTCCACTTTTGAAAGTTTCTTTTCCTTATTTTTATTTTTATTTTTTTTTTTCGGTCGATTTTTTGATTTTTTTTTCATGCAGTTGCTTCTCGGTATTCTCTTCAAGTTATCGAGGCTGCAGCTTATTTTAACAAGCTTAGAATTAGAACTGGCGTTAACTGGTGCTAATGTGTCATTAAAATTATTTTACAGCTTTACCGATGCCTATAGCTGCTGCAGCTGTTATATCCGATTAATGTTCTCCTTCTATATCGCCCAGCAGATTATGGCGAACGAGGTATAGGTACAGGGTATAGGTAGCTAGGTATCTTAGTGATATAGATATACGTAGATAGATAGACCTGCTTTATATATACATGTATATTATACGTATATACCTATACCAACCATAAAATCGATTAACCTACATTTCATTCATTGCCAATGAAAAATTTTTATCGGGTCGTTTGCTCATAAATTCGAATATAATATTCGCGAATAACCAATATATACCCTACCTACTTATATATATACCTATATACTCGTGAATACATATCAACGGTGTGGCATATGCCAGAGCTAACGTTTCAGGCGCAGATAAATATTTCTTTTTTTTTTTTTTTTTTCTCTCTCTCGTTATTTTTGGTTTTCATTTCTTTTTTTTTTTTTTTTTTTTTTTTTTTTCATTTTTCTCTCTGCTTTGTTACCCCACCTTTTGAAGAGCTTTTATTACACTCCGTGCCACCAGACAAGCCCGAATTTATCCGCCTCTGATCTCGTTCGCTTTGTTCCGAAAAAAAAAAGATGTATAAAAAAAAAAAAAAGAAAAAAAAATGGAACAAAATTCTTTTTGACTCCAAAATTGTTGCGATTATTCTGCTTCTTTTTTTTTTTGTGGAAAAAAAAAATGTTATATAAATATGAGTTTCAATTAGTCTAAGTGAGAACTGCCGAGAGAATTACAGCTACGATGATTATCGATATTCTTGAAAAAAAGAAAAAAGTTTTTGAATACATAAATTATCGGTATAAATAATAATCGAATGCGTGATTATATGAAATTTCCTCATCTTCTTCTTGTTCTTCTTCTTCTTCTTCTTCGTCTTCTTCTTCTGTTTCTTTTTCTTGTTATTATACATATATCTTGAATTTCTTCGCCAATTTTCTTCAACTCTGTTTAATATTTAAGCAAAAGGTGTCCCATAAGACTGTTGCGGAATTCATTTTGTGCGAGTATAAGGAAAAGAAAAGAAAAAAAAAAAAAGGGAAAACCGTCTCTCCACAACTTCGAGTACGGAATAAAATACGAGCTAGAAACTATAACGCACGCGCGAGCTCGACGTGTAAAGAAAAACGAGGGAAAAACGAGACTTTCCTTTTCTCTTCTCTCGTCTCATCTCATCACTTCACTTTTCCGTATATACCTGCCCTCTCTGCCTGTAGCTATTTCACAGTCCTAAAACATCTCCCCACCTACCCCTGGGTTCATTGGTCTCCAATGAAGATATAAACAATTCAGGCACGTGCGCTTGCGTTTTACTCCGCATGCTGCTATACTTCTTCTTTTTATCTTTGTCTTCTCCTCATCTCTGTATCTCTACAATTTTCTCATACTACCCCATACCTCCGAAATTCAACTTTCTGTATCGCAATAAGTAAAATTCGGATGTAGGAAAAATTGTAGACACAATACACCCCGAAAATCCATTTTTTTCCTACCATATCCTATAATTTTTTGGGGCTGTGTTTGAAGTGTTTTTTTTTTCTCTCTCTCTTTTTGTAATCTCATTTGCGTGTCGAAAGAAACAATGTGATTTTCTGAATAATTACTATGCATGGATCTTCTACGAACCTTCTTCTCTCTTTTCTTTTTCTTCTTTTGGTCAAATTTTATTTTTTTTCTTCCCCTTAGTATGAAATTCGAGTTGAAATATACTGCGAAACGCGTATAGCATTAAAATTTTTATGAAGTCCTTTTTTTTTTGTTTCTTTTTATTTTATTTTTCAGCCTCTCTCACCCTCGGGTAGGTATACGTACTGCGCGTTCTTGCTTTTAGTTTCTCCCTTCTATTTGGCTGTTGCCCTTTGACCTGCTGCACAGCGGCAGGCTCTTCGTTTTCCTCCTCCTCCTCCTCCTCATCCTCCTCGACATTTCGATTTGACGAGGAGAGCCCGTATACCGTTTGCGTGGAAGTTTTAATTAAACCGAATGTTTATGCTTTTCTACCACGATCACGTCTGCACCACTTTTCTGTTTTTCTTTTTTTTTTTTTTCTTTCTTTTTGTGTGTTTTCTCGTTTTCCTACCCGCTACTACGCATACATACATCCTTACTCTGCTAATTGGAAACAAAAAAACGAAACGAAAAAATAAAAAGAATTAATAAATATAATATTAGCTGCGGATAGTTGCTGCAGCTGAAAACTAAAAATTTTCCACAATTTTTCTGGTATTTTATTTGTTACTTATTTTTTTTTTTTTTCGATCGATTTACATACTTGTTCCGATCGTTGGTCCGATCGGATAATGAAAATGAATATTTAAAAAATCTAGAAAAAAAGCCAAGACAAGCTATACCTACGGAAAAAATATAAAATCGAATGAATTTTGCTCTATCGATTTTCTAAATTTGAAACAAAAATTGATCGAGAATATATTACGGTTCGAAATTAAATCAGAATTTTATACCGAAGTTCTAAAATAATCGAAGTTCTATTTTTCGTACGTCGGAAATCGGTCATAGCGATCGGTTTATGAGCGAAAATACGTTCTACGTGAAGGCTGAGAGAAAAAGGGACAATGTGGGTGTTTTTTTTTTTTTTTTTTTTTCACTTTTAGATGTATTTTTTTTTTTTTCCTTCACATTACGGAATTCTCGAGGCATGCGGCTCTCGCGAATTCTCGAAGCGACGAACTTCGTGCGAATTCGTATATAGGTAATGAAATTCAATCTGGAAAGTTGTTGAACGGACGAGAGGTTATACGATTGCCATTAAGTGCAGCAGCAGCAGCAGCAGCAGCAGCAGCAGGTACCAGCACATGTAGGTATGTACCTCGTCTAGGACCTAGGTAACTTATAAAGGTTAGCATAGCTCCAGCTTTAGTAGCTAGCAGCTAGTCCAACCACAGAAAGAACCGAAGGTGAGTTTTTAATCCCGTAAAGTGGGGAACGACGAGTTACCCCCGGTGCTAACACACAGCAACTATACTACGGTTTAATCATGTTAATTAAATAAATTAAGTTGATTGCCGAGCGACGATTAATTACCAAGGGAGAAACAGAGAGCACCACCTCTGAATAATTTCATCCATCTATATATATGCTATTATTACACCCCAAAGTCTTTGAATTTCTGACAGTTTTCATCACTTTATGGATTTTTTTTTTTTTTTTTTTTGCCAACCCCCGAGATAGGTAACATGTATTTATTTCGTCAGAATTATACAGGTGTAATGTATATATGTGGTAACTGTTAGTTGTAGGGTCGCGAAGTAGAAAAGCCAAGGAGAAGACAAAAAATTCGACGAAAAAAAGAAAAGTATGAAATAAAAAAGAGACATCGTCTATTAATTAGGAAAGCTTTTGTCTCCCGCGGAGCTTCGTCTTGAAGTAATAAAAATGTCGACTAACGAGACCCTTTTTTTTAATTCTATTTTATGGGAAGAGAGAAGGGACAATAGATATTCAGCTGGGAATACTGTCGCCGTTTTTATCTGCTTTTTTTCCCTTTTCTTTTCTTTTCTCTTCTCTCTTAATATTACATTATGTCTTATTTTATATTTCGAAGAGTAGAAGAGAGAAAGAGAGTAGGAAAATCAGACACAGAGAGATATGGGAAAAAAAAAAACAATTTTTCATTTTCCCTTTATTCTAAAATCGCGATCATTCGATTCAACTTCACTTACGTGTCTATGAATAAGAAAATTTTGTAACATGATTTTTTTCTTTCGTTTTTTTTACCTGCTTTTTACAGCAGAGTTGTAAAATTACCTATTTCTCAATATACTTACTGCTGCAGCACAATCACCGTGCGTGACCCCGTTTATTAACGAAGCAGAGAAAAAAAATTCAAATGGTCGACGAAAAAAGAAAAGAAATTATTATTATTGTGTGCTTTTTTTTTTGTTTCTATTATCATCATCATTATCATTATCATCATCGTACAAGTTGCGAGCTGGCCCGGGGGTGTGGCGAAATAATTTCACTTTATTTCAGTTGGGGTCGGTTTAATGACCGAAAGAAACATAGAAAACGTGAAAAAAAAAGAAGAAAAAAAAATTATTATTATTATTATATACATGTGGGGCGAGCTCTCTCGTACGATCTCTGCCAAATTTTTCAGTGAGGAGATAAATGTAAGCTGTTATAATACATAGGTATATGTATAACAATAGTCTGGAGTTCCGGAAACGTATCTCGCTCATCATATTTGCGGTTGCAGAATATACACAGATACATATGATGAATATAGGTATAATATATGTAACGATAAAACATATTATACTATAGTTGCAAACTTATAAAGATTCGCAAATTTTCAATTGATAAGTTTTTTTTTTTTTCTGTTTTCATTTTTTTTCTCACAGCGATGAACAAAACTCTTTCAAATTTGCACTTGGATGAGAAGATATTGTAAAAAACTAAAAAAAAAAAAAGAGAAAAGTCATTTTTCGTCGACGATTGATTCTTTGCGAGATACAGCGAAATAAAAGCTACTAGGCTAAATCTTGCTGTCTTTTATTTAGGTTGATCGTGGTTGTGTAAACGATTGGAAGAAAAGTCAGTCCTGACTATCCGGGCAAAAGAAGAAAAGACTTTTTCCTCCTCGTGTCTTTTTTTTTCCTTGTTTTTCGTACTTTGTTACGTTTACTCCTTTTTTTTTTTTTTTTCTTCTATCTGTTTTTTTTTTCTTTTCCTCAGATCTCGTCTCTCTCGTCTCGCATTCGGAGAAAGCCTATCAGTAAACGTTTACGATCTCGTGCTTCGAATACCAATGCCCAATACCTCGCGAATTGTTATCTAAATTACCAAACAAGCCCAAACAAGATATACCTCTGCAATGTCATCCTCATTTTTATACACGAACAATATACCAACTGATTACACCTAAAACTATATACCTATATACCAAAAAGGTTTTACTCCTCCATCTGCTAATTTAATTCCCTTTTTATTTCATTAATCGTCAAATTTTATAATATTATATCTTATATACATTGTTTCCCCAATTACTTCGGAGATAACAAAAAAAAATTTAAAAAAAATACTCCCTCTGGAGTCTATATTATAAATAGCTTCTCATCCTCTCTCTCTCTCGCGATTACAACTTTATTCCTGGACCATTTATTTCATTTTTTACTGTGTCTCGTATTTTTGCAACGTTTCAATCAATGTAGCCTTCGAAGAATACAACAATTGATTATTATTGATTAATTGCCATATTAGCGCGATGATAATTGTTCCCATTATTACTTTTGTTTTTCCCGTTTCTTTCTTTCTTTCTTTCTTTCTTTTTTTCTTCGTTCATTATTTCCCCTTTTTTCTTTCTCTATTTCTTGCATTTATATTTATTCGTATCTTCAACCAACCCCAGGGTCGTTCAGCGTTTGTACAGTTATATAAGGGAGGAAATGCGAGGTAACGAGTTGAAAACAAAAACAACTTCCGCAGCCTGGTACACGGCTCGCTACCTCCAGAATTGTGTCTGTCTGTTTGTCTCACGCGTTTCTGTAGCAGGTATATATAGTAGCACCCTCTTATCCATTATTCTTACTTACGCATCTGCGTTGAAGACGAAATCACTTTTTTTTTTTTTGCCATTTTTTTCGATTTCTTTCTTCGTTTTTTTTTTTTTTTTTTTTTTTTTTAGGCAGTCGTTTCATTTCTCAAATTTTCATTTTTTTTTTTTTTTTTCATTCTGCGTTTAACGTGCCAATATTTTGACTACTTTCCTACCTACGGGGTAGGACTGACTGGGATGTTACCTCCTCTTACATCTATGCAAATTCCTCCGAAACGTCGCTTATAAAACAGAAAATTATGTTAATTTTAAACGTCTACGGCGTCATCCCTTTTTCGCGGCACGCTTACCCGTACGAGGCTGGTATATATAGGGACTCTAGGTTAGGATAGGTGGGATAGGTAGCTTTACAGGGAACAATATTCTTCCCCATGTTGTCCCCAAAATCAACCCCAATGTTATAACCCTACCAACGAGATAAAGAGAGAGAGACAAAAAGAAATAGAAAGTCGAGAAACACACCCCCTAGCGGTGAATCTATATCTTTAAATAATACTTTATCTGAGTACGCTTTTCCCTCAAGTGAAAAAAAAATCGCATCAGCTTTGCTGAAAAAAAAAAAAAAAAAAAGAAAACTCAGATCGATCCGAATTTTTCTGCATACTCGTGAAAGACCATCAATTCTAATGTAATTGCCAATAAAATGGATATAAAATATTCAAAATTTCAATAAATCGATATTTCTTAAAAAAATTCTGTTAAATCTTGATTTTGATTTTCATTTTTTCTTTCGTTTGTTACAGGTAAGCATTGTCCGGAGTTTGTCATTGTACCTAAGCATCTACAGCGTGAGTAACGAATTAAAATTTATGTATGAATCGAGACGGAGATAAAGATTTTCATTATTACCTGGGCAAGTGTAATGATGTCAATTTCAAAACTCTCAAATTTTCCGTAAAAGTCAGTACTATTGTTTTAAGTTAATTACTTCTCGAGTACTTTCGAATATTTAGATTACAGTCAGTCGATTATACTGCTGATTAATTTTCTCGAAGTTTAGGTTTCCGCGAATTGTTTGAATTCCTATTTGAAAGAAAGAAAAATCTTTTTTGCCTTGAATTTATTTTCATTTTCTATCATCAATTGATTCCTCAATTTTGCTCTCAAATTCCAAACGTCTAATATAGGCGTTGAATCTGCAATTTGTAGTTCAAATTGCCCTTCCAACCCTGCAAAGTCAACGTCTATTGCTCTATTGAACCCTGCAAGCAAAGTCCAAAGTTCGCGAGTCACAAGCATCACGTAGATGAAACATAGATTGCCCCATATATTCGTACACAGGTTTAAATAGACTCTAGAGAATCTCGGTCCACACCGTGTGCAGATTTCGTCTTACGGTATTACTGTAAGATTCTAGAAGTCCGGGCGACGAATCGCTGAGTCCAGTATGTGGCAAGTTAGAATTCCAGAATCCTCCTAGGTCGAAGAGTCTTGTATGTGTAAGTAGTTTATAAATGTGCAGTGGGAAGTCAGTCCCGTTTCGAGCTAGCAACAGCAGCATCGCCTAATTTGGCGAGCAGAGTAAACTTTAAAATCGCGGACTTTTGAACGAGATTTGATTTTTATTTGATTTTTTTCTTCTTCTTCATTGGAACCTCGATCGCGACACTATTTTTCAATTTTCTGTTATATTTTATTCGCCTTTTTTTTTCTTGTTTTATATACCTTTTTTCCATGGGCGCGGCGCGGCGCGGTGCTTTGCCTTCACACTACTTCCTCGATCGTTAGTTCGCTCGGTTGGACGTTTATACGTCGATGGTTTAAAAATTTATTGGTTTTTATCGAGGTTAAAGATTTTTTTTTCTTCTTTTTTTACTGCAAAACTTGTTGAGTCCTTATCCTACATAAATATCGAATAGTCATTTTCAAGAAAAACCACTTTCAACTTTACCCCTATAATCTAAGGCACCAGACCTTACTCTCTTCACAACAGCTTAACCCTTTTCTTTCCCTGACGCGTTTTCTTTTTTTTCCGCGTAATAACTGTCGCGTACCTACTCTCTTTCGTTCATGCAATTTTTATTTTCCCCCGCTTCATTTCGATTCTTCTTCACTTTAAATATTTTTCAGATATTGTATAATCGGTCTTTCCTCGAGCTTACAAAGCTCCGAAAATCTCATTGCTTTATTTGATTCTTAATCAACCGAACTCACCCTCTTCGACTCGGCTTTTAACCCTCCAAACCTAAACCTAGCCATTAGCAATTAACCCAAATTTCATTAGTGCATGATTTTCTATGATAACGTACACCTAGATACTGCAACGGCACGAGGTCGAACCTAGCGAGCTTTCGCCACGTACACATACGACGAGGAGAAGATAGGAGGATATAGAAGGAAGAGGAAGAGGAAGAGGAGCACGCTTTCTATCTCATATCCGATAGCATCTCTCATTTATCAGCGTGACGTTGGGGTCGTAGTAACGACCGCGTCTTGACGCCCCCTTATCCTCTCGTCAGAATTTTCCTGTCCTATGTGCAGTTCCGATATACACAGCTTTTATTATCAGTGCAGTTTTCCCCTCTTCCATCGTATATCTACCTGCTGTCTCTGCAATTTTTTTCCTTTTTTTTTTGTTTTGTCACTTCTATCTTTCGCTCTATTTCTTTCTTACAGATTTGTTCATTAATTTGAAATACTGGGGTGGGTGTTAGAAGCTTAGCCAGTTACTTGGGTCGAAAAAAAAAGCAAAGTATAAAAGCTGCTCGGCCCTTTTTTATTATTCATACCATACATAGCGAATTATATAGTTCGAATATAATTTCAAGCAACGTTTCGAATGTTATATACAACAGTTCTTTTTTATATTTTTATTTTCTCTGTCTTTCCTCTCCCTTTTTTTTTCTTTCATCCCTCGGGGTGATGCGGTTTTATTATTCATTCGATGGGCGTATATGCATTGGCGAGCTTGCGTAGCGTAGGCGTAGGCGTATAATCCTGAAGCTTTTATCTTTTGCGTCCTTATTTCGAGCTTCCATCCTTTCCACGTGGCTATAACTCGCGGTAAAAATTTATACACACGTATCAGTTGAATAATAAATTTTCTTTTTTCTTTTTTTTTTTTTTGCCCCCCTTCAATACCTGCTCTACAGCATTGGTATAGGTATATATCTGGTCTTAAATGTATGGTACAACTACGTATATGGATTTCCCTGTAGAAATCTTTCGCCTCGTTGTACACGGAGCTGAAACGGCAGCCATAAAGATACTATGAAATTTTAATCATGAAACATTTTTTTTTTTTTTTTGGATTTCGTTTCTTCGGAATTAGGAATATTTTATTCGCGCCATGTATAGTATGTCTCTCCCTATATACTCCGCAACTTTGTCTAACTATTTCTTATATATAAAATAAAGACAGCTTATATAATTAGAAGCCATAATCGAAATAGGTCAGGGTGCGATTTTGGGATTTAGCCACATTAGATATCGTCTCTCACGTTACTTTGGCTGATATTCACTCAATCGTTTAACTCTGCTTAAAGAAAACGTCGATTTTTCGATCAGTATACCCACTTCCCCTTAGAAAATGACATTCGCATCTTGACTCGCGTCATTTATGTTACAATTCTACCGAATTTCAGAGTCTTATAAAAAAAAAATCTCGACGTTTTATTTAGTCTTGGTTTGACCCCGAGTCACGTATATATATACAGGGTGAATTTTATTCCCACATGAAACTGTCTCCATGTGTCGTAAAACTCAGCCGCAGTGAACGGAGGTATTGAAACCTACGGCTCTGAGAGAGCGAGCTTTTTCGTCCCCGTGTTGAAAATGTGAGACTGTATTATCTCGGCTATACCGTAGTCCAGACTAGTAAAACTATATTGAAGCCACTAAAACAGAATGCAGGAAGCTCGCTACTTGCACCATGCAATTGATGGCCGACTGCAACTCCAGGATTTTTATTTTTTATTTTCTGCACCTATCTGGTCTAGTCCAGAAGTGTGTGATGATGGGTGTATGAAATTGGTCAAATTTGATATCGAATAAGTTATCTGCAGACACCTAAAATAGCCGAATTTTTTTTTTTTTTTTTCTTATGTGTGGAAAGTCAAAGAAAATCAACTCCCGAAATAATATAGACATTTTTTTTGTTCACGTATGTAAATCGTCATACGTAGTTGCATAGATCAGAATCACCAGGATATAATAGTTAACGTCGAAGTGCAACGAACCGTCAAATGTCAAATAGCTTTGCCCGAATCTACCAAGCCGGAGCTCTCATATGTCGACATTAATTCTCGAGAGAAATTTGTCACTGACAATGCGCAGGGGATAATTTTGAACAGAAACTCGCGTGGTTTTGGATTTACTGTGGAATAGGCAGGTATAAAAGATGTAGGTGCAGAGAGATGTTTAATAGAATATAGAACGCGGACCTTACCCTCAGCTGTTGTGCGATAGTGAATTCAAAATTTCCTACAAGAAATTTTCCTCCGTCTCCTAGTCTTCTCCTTATATATATATTTTTATTTTTTTTTTACTTTTTTTTCTTCCTATTTTTCTCTTCCTTTCTCGCATTAGGATTTCTGGCCACGATCCGTCAAGACGAGAGCCACCGTGCAGAGCGCGCCTTAGCCTCAGCCTTAGCCTCGGCTTCTGCTTCTGCTTCTGCCTCTGCCTCTGCTAGTGGGAAAAGAAACTTCTTACTTCTTATGGGTCGTCGGGACCATTTTCTCGGGGAAAAACCGCTTTGCAAAAGGTTGAAAAATACTACGCTGGTATTTTTCGGATGAATCGACCGACTCAGACCGTACCACGCCCACCAATTCATCCCGTCAGTATCCCTATACAGGTTCTGTATACCACCGTATACACATAACCCACCATCCACCTTCCTTTATACCCTCGCGCAAAAATAAAAGGCTAAAAACCCTCAACTCAATGCGCGGGAATTCCATGTTGCAGAACAAACCCCATTGTTCCATTCATCCATTAAACCAACTCGAGGGGTAGATATCTTTGTGTATACCTATACGTGAAACAAATAATTTATGTAACAACCAAAATTTTCATTCAATTTTATTGATCTTTAACATGCGCGATGTTGGTTGGGCGAAATATTATTGCATCTATCATTTTATTGGCAATACTTAGCGATTGAATTTTTGCAAAATTTTGAGAATTCGTATTCGAAAAAAAGACGAGCCAATTAATAGATCCACGTAATGTGTATGTAAACTGCCGTTTGACTTGGGGCGATTTACGAACCTCATGCACTCGAGATTCTCCGAAATCTTGGCAATCTCTGTGCCGTTACCAAATTCTTGCCGATTGGAATTTACCGAGAAAGCCTTCGAGCTATTTCTCTCCTGAAGTTCTAGCTCGTCATACCTTATACCTTCAGCAGACGTCGAACGATGTGAATACCAAATATGTACCCCCAAATACCAAATACCCTTAACTTAACTTAGCTTCGCTTCGACTTAACAGCCGCCACTTTTTACAATAGGTTTTCTCTCGTGAGGTGGTCCTTAATTTGGTCATATTCGAATTTTAATCTATGCTGAAAAAATGTATCCGAAGCCTCGGATTCCTGTCTCAATTCTAAGTACTGCCCCAAAGTCTCAGAATTTTCGCACTTCGAGGTTGATTTTTTTTTCCCTTTTGAAATGGAAAATTTTTTAAGCTCTTAGGTCAGTACTTAGAATTAAGATACGAACCTGGTGCTTCGATCACACTTTCTTAGCATTAAAATTGGAATACGACCAGATTAAGGACCATGACTTAATACACGGTTATTGAAACATGTAAATTTTTCTTTCGAATTACGTACGTTACCTATACGTACATACATGATAAAATTATAGATCGTAAAAATAAAGGATCGCCAAACCCTCCTTCAATATCGGATCCCTGTCCTTAGCGATAACGCCGTGAAAGGGTAGATCCCTGGCAGTCTGTCGGCGACAGAAGGACCGGGTTCTCGCTACCTATATAAACCCATCTGCATAACCCATCTATATAATTCCGAATCTTATCTAACGATAAGCAGCAGCAGCAGCAGGACACGATTACTTCTATTGCGGGGCCTAAGGCAAGGCAAGGCAAGGTCTACCTATACCTACAGCTTTATATCTTTGGTTGTTTGACCGTGTTATAGCATAGGGTTAGTTTAACCGAGGGATAATAGCCCCGATTTAAGGATCGGTTGAATCCGCGAATCTATATCTGTGCAAGAAAATTATTTGAACAAAAATTTATTAGGTAAAAACGTGTTTCACACAAGTTTTGACTATAGTTTTACTATTTTTTTTTTTTTTTTTTCGTGCTAACAAGAAGAAGACGTAGAATTTTTTCTCCTCAACTTGGGCGATATCGAAGACGTTGTGATATGGATATACGTATACCTAACTATACGTATAGGAAGTATAGGTATACCCTAACCCACTGCAGTGTTATATCGTAACGTTTAATCAAAGTTTGAGTTTGTTTTACGACATGTCGATTAAAAGTTTCGCTTCCAACGTAACGGGTACGGG
This sequence comes from Macrophya alboannulata, assembly GCA_949628255.1. Taxonomy (NCBI): domain Eukaryota; kingdom Metazoa; phylum Arthropoda; class Insecta; order Hymenoptera; family Tenthredinidae; genus Macrophya; species Macrophya alboannulata. Next base: position 34,357,536 of record OX451208.1, read on the forward strand.
ACGATAGGTATCCTCGTCTCGTCTCGTCTCTTCCTCGGATTATACGGGGTACTTAAATGATATCTAACCCTAGCTAGGTATATGTATGTAGTACGTACCCATCTTCCCCTAATCCATACCCGAAGAAGACGATTCATCCCTGTCTCGTCAAATATACGTCAAGTCCGAGGGCTTTTACTTCTCTTTTTTTTTTTTCATTTTTTTCTCCTTCGAAAATTACGAAATGAAAATGTGTTTTATTAAATTCAAATTTGCGTATAAAATTTTTTTTTTTTTATCGGTAAAAAATCCGGACTGGCCCTTTCTCTCTCTTTAATCCAACGTTCAGACTTCCGGCTATTCTTGGGTGTGAATCTGACGAAATAAGTTATACCGTCTATATCCATCTTATAGTATATACGATATAAATATATAACCGTGTATGTACTTTTGCAAAGAAAATACGAAAAGTAAGGAGAAAAAAGGTAGAAGAAGCAGAAGAAGACGAAACGGGTGTGGTGCGGTATTGGAGTTTTGTTCGGGTATCCGGACGACGGTGATATTTTTCCGAGCTATTGTACTCGCGTGTATGTAATATGTATGTATGTGTAATGTACGTATGTATGTACGTATACGTCGACAACCCCGTAAGGCTTTTGGCCCGCGTCGAGCACCGAGGGAAAATATTCGAATTTATGTATATATGTAGTTGGGTATATAGATAGGTATGTACGTTTAGGGTATCGGGGTGTAATAATGAAAAATACGAATTGAAAAAGGTTATTTTTAATTAATGCAAAACCAGACTTCGATCCTTTGTCTTTATCTGTCGCTCTTTCTGTGCTTTTGTCAGAAAACAAAGAAGAAAAAACCAAAAAAAAAAAAAGACCAGGGTCAGAGAGAAAATTTATCATCGATACGGGAATTTTTCTTTTTTTTTTTTCGTTTTTTCACTCATAAATTCGGTACTCTCGAGTAAACAGGTATAATATATACATATTTATTTTATTTTATTTTACACATTTTTCGGCGAATTATTGGGCGGAATTTCCTTTCGAAAACTGATTTATTCCGATGGATTTTAATTTAAGGTATAGCATCCCTTCGGGAAATTGATGATAAATGATGATATATCGGATTTAAAGAAGTCGCAGACAAAAGTAGACGTAGAAGAAGAGGAAGAAGAAGGAGAAGAAAAAGACGAAGGAGAAGGAGATTGAGTATTGAAGATTTCATTATTGAAATTGGAATCCATTCCCTAAGAATCCAAACTTTTATTTCGTTTAGTTAGAAAAGGAAAAAGAGAAGAAAATAGAAAAAAAAAGAAAAAAAGAAAAAAAGAAAAACTGGGAATGAAATCTAAAAACACGAACATGCACAATTACGTATTCTCTGCTTTGAGAAAATTGTATATTTAAAATTTTAATTTGGTTCCCCCAAAGGCAGCATATTATTATTATTATCTCTATATAACCACACGGTTTTTATTATATTCGCATATATAAGGTTAAATAAACGCTGTGTACCTACCTCTCGTACCTCAACTCGCGCTGTATACGACACCCGAATGTAGCACAATAACGCTTTTTTAATTATTGTATTCTAAAGTTTACACGACATTCCGGGTAATAATTCATCTTCAAATAACGCGCCGCGATCTGTCACGAAAAAATTTATAAACGCGTTCCCATTTAAATTACAATGTACGGAAAAAAAGTACCTACTAGGGAAAAATTCACAAGAGGAAATCAATTAAAAAAAAGGAAACATTCTTTTTTTCACATTTTCTCTCTCTCTCCTTTTTTTATTTAAAATTCACGAACCTTAATTTCATCATGAATTTCTCAAAAAATGCTCCAATCTTAGGTTTTTTTTTTTTTTTTTAATTAGAAAGCTCCCTCTTGGACCATTTAATTTCTTCTTCTATAGCTTAAGTACATAGGTATATGTATGTATGTACGTTATAATTACAGTTAAAGTTTGTCGGGATATCTGATGAGTAGAATTTGCGCGGTTTAAGTCCGGATGATAATTTGATCATCTCGCTAATGCTATGTCGTAAAATCCCTGAATACAAGTTGGAATATTATCCAACGAATAAGCAAATGACGTAGTGAAAGAGGCGCGGTATACGGAGATAAGAGACGTTTAGTAGTGGGTGTTGATACTGAATATAAAACTTAATTATCGTACCCACGCACGAATTTTTTACGCACATTTTCATAGCAGAGAAAAAAAAGGAAAATAGGAATCAAATTATTTCCGGTCATCGTCATCTGAAAATGTATGTAAAAGTTTTTCCAAAATTTTTGGAAGTACATAATTGAGTAATTTATAGCTCTGACGAGCTTCTCTCAGCTGTTAACGAATATCGTTCAATTTTCAAAATTGCACAGGGGAAAATATATTCTCGTCACGAAATATAGCGAATATATTTGAAATCTTGCGCGTAAAAGTAGGCTGATAAAAAGGGCTAAGGCTGGCCAATTAATTTAATCAAGCTCAACCGAGTAAGAAAGTTTACCAATTGTGAGAAATTTCGTATCAGCTTTTCAGCCTTATACCCTACCCTTTTGTTGAACAGGTCCTTAAAACTTTCTAAGGGTCTAGAACCACATCGAAGTCCGTCCTGCCCCCGCTCTGACTGGCTACAAAATACTCGGCAAAGTCAAGATGAAAAAAAAAAACAAAAACAAGAAAATGAAAGAAAAAAAAAGGTTTATTATTCTTTAATTTCTCCTAAATATTAGGCAACGATCGTTATTTTTGAGTATAATTCAAAATCCTGCGGATTGATTCGATACCGACTCAAATAAAGACTTTCAAAGTCTTCCTGTTTCCCAATCTTTTTTTTTTTTAGGGGGTTTTGTGTCAGCCATCAATCCGGCACATTAAAAGTACAATTGGGTTTCTTAAAACTTATGAAAAATTGGAATTTTACGTTCTGGTTTGCAGAATGAAATTTTTTCCATTTTAACTTCTAACCCATTTTCTGGTCGTATCAAAAGTTCGTTTCGAACAGACGTACATAACATCGCGGATTAATGCCACACGGAATTGTTCTAAGGGTGTAGTAAAAATGCAAATTAATACTGTAGGATCGATACCGACTTCACGGGGGGTGAAATATCATTTTTCCGGTTCCGTAATTCCCACTGTGTAAAACTGTTTGCCTTACCACCCACGCAAGATTATACAACGATAATAATACTCGTTTTTGGTTGTGAAGGAAAGGAAAACTGTGGAAGCAAACGAAAGAAGTAAGAATACATGTATAAAAAAAAAAAACGAAGATCAATAATTGATGGAAAATTCGTTCATTTTTTTTCAATTTTTTTTATTCAAATTAGGAATCGTACATAATCGATCAAATTTCGTTCAGATCGTGATTGAAGAGTACACGAAAAAATTACCTAAATAAACTCACCAGTTCGACGCACAAAGACGAGACAAATTTTTTTTTTCCCTCTTTCATGATCATCTCATTTTTTGGTCCCCTGACCTGTCACGTCGAGCTAAAAGAGAAAAAAAAAATTACATTGTTTGAAAACATATCAGCCTCCGGTATCTGACCCGTAATATGTGCGACGGGCGAGAAAAATACTTCGGAGGTTTGGCTGATCCGAGGTAACGTCCGGTTCACTCGCGGTCATCCCTTAGTCTCCTGGCCTTTAGGTCCCTCAGGATATTTCCGAAGTTTTATACGTATAGACGTATATATTATATTATGGTTATAGGTATAACGTGGATTTGATATTCGATCTGTAAAAATTTTCTCAAAAGAAAAGAAAACTTCCGATCGTCTGGAAATAATTTCCTCGATTTTTATTTATTTCTATAGGAGCTAATCGAACTGTAGTTGTATAAGTCGAAACTTTGAGCCAATTGCACCGGGTTATAGTTAGAGCAACGAACTAGGGACCGGCCATATTTATTGGTAAAGAAACGAAGTGGAAAATCGAATCGGAGGATTGAGAGTTTGCTATTTACTATTTTTTTTGGCATCGTTGTGTCGTCTTTTTCTATATACGTATATAGTATACAGGGCGAAACATATAGGTATATAAATTCCAGCGGTTTACATAAAATACTGATAAAAAATTATTCATACATATATTTATATGTACAGGTATATACGTTAATTAAATTTTGCCACATATTATAAAATGAACGCGAAATAGGAAAATGTGATTTTCGATTCATTCCATTTCAATGAAACTGGGAAATTTTTTTAACGAATATTAGTAAAAGAAAAAGGAAAAAAGTAAAATTAGAAAAGTTGGATTTTTTCACCTGCACGAAAAATGATCCTCTTTTATAACTCTACGTATATTGCTGCAGCGGTATCGAAATTCACCGAGTTTCCTACTCGTTGCAGTAGTTCCTATCCTCTATATATTCGTCAATTTTTATACCTATGGAGTTTAGCGTTTTATGCCAAACTACGGCTGCAGTTGAGTTTTCGCAAACGGAATTGGCGTAATATTTCAGAATTCATTTCAACGTGAATCGCGAGGGAGTCGTTGCTGTTGCATATATATATATATACAGCTTGTATACATACAACACCTATGTATGTACAATTCGTTCGCTACGGTTATATATACATATATATACATTATTTTTATTTCGAATGAAATTTTCTTCATTGGATATAACTAACGAAAAATAAATAAAAAAAAAAGTCGTATATATATATGTATGCGCGTGTGTAGGTATATATTTCACCGGAAGTTAATATCGAACGTGACTTCCGGTGAAATATACGCGATGACCCAACTGAGGCATTTGTCATTCTAATTTTTTCTTCTTTTTTATATATCGTGAACGAAATGATATTTACCGCCTTCCAATAACATAACAATTCGAATTGATGTACCTGCAGTAATATAACGTATAGATACATATATACCTATATATGTACATAATATAACATTCACAGCCTGGTTAATATTTACCATAACTGACCAAATAAATGTCACTGAATGTCGATTTTGTAATTGATTTGATAATTAATTATCGTCATTATTAATATTATTATCGGTATTATTCGTGGGGTGAATTGGATAGAGAGATAAAAGAGAATTTGAGTAGGTATCTGGGACTGGATTGAAGTTCCAGAATTCTAAAAGTCCCGAACGGTAAAAATTCCGAATTTTAATATTGCCGAGTCATAGTTTTTAGAAAAGGGTATTTCCCCGAAAATCTGCATAGACGTCGATTTCAATAACTTCAAATCGAAAAACACCGAAGGTTCCAAAAATTCCGATAGCTAAATTTTTGCATCCGAGGATCGTGGCTCTTCATTAGAGATTTCGGAGTTTTTGAGTTTTCAAGTTTTTTTCAGCTTTCCGCATTCCGAATTTTAATATCCCGAAGTTGAAAATTTTTGAATATTCGAAATCGTATAAAATTTTGTTCGTTCCGGAATTCTAAAATTCGCTGCAATTTTAATCCAGATACCTGCCATGTGCTTTTCTTCGAATGCATTATGAACGTAGCGTAGGAAGGTATATTATCCATTATACATAGTTTAATCAAAATTTATTGCAAATTGTTTTAATTTATATATAACGTATAAGTTAGATTACAACTTGTGGGGTTGTCGAGCGAACGGGGCGCGGTTTTGTACAGAGTAGCTGCCGCGCAGGTAGGTATAACGTATAAATTTATCATGACAGATTTTGCGGTGAAGCTATGTACGCGACAACACTAATACCCCAAAACCCCATTTCCCGCGACCAGAAACTAAAGCCTTATTCTACTATCTTTCGTTGTAATCCGAAGTGTGTACGAAAACCAGCACAACGAATAAGAAGGAGGAGTAAAACCAGCGTTGGGGAAGGATTACCCGAACCATCCCTGCGCCCACCCCATCCCATCAAACCCCTGGTTTGAGATAAAACGAGGAAAGCTGGAAGTAGAGATAGAAGAGAAAGAAGAAAAAAAATAAGAGGAATGTGATAGATAAGAGGAACAGCTATATGGAGATATTCGGCGGCCGGAAGATGTCAGAATATTATAAGACATTTCCGTTGTCGGATTAGCCGGTCGATATATCAAATAAAAAAAAAAAGTTATATATACTCAATACGAAGAGAATGGGATAATTTGTCTGTCAGCTAAGTTTCACTGCAGAAATCTTCGTCATATTTTTTTTATCAATAAGTGAATAAATTATATTATCATAACTGCAGCGGGATCGATTATTGCATTTTTTTGAAACCGATTTAAATTGAGGTTAAAGGTGAGAGCTAGTGCGGAAAAGTGCATTTTCTCATCTTCTCTTACGTTGATTCGATTTTGGTATTTCAAGAGATGATTTATATGCGTACTGCGGGTACAGATAGAGGTAGTCCCATATAGTATATATATGAACGATGCCGACGACGACGACATTCGCGATTCCACTTCTCCAAATGCTCTCTCTATTCCTTCAATTCGAGACTCCTCAGTAGCGCATCTTGCATGCAGATTGGTAAAGGGTTTACGAGAGCAATGCTCCACGGTTCTTCTCCTCTCGATTTTCATCTTCTAATATTATACATGTGTATACCTACTCCATGATCAACTCCCTCCTCTCTCTCGTTCTCTCTCGGTACTCCTTACTCCTATATTCCTACGTTTATGGAATAATAACGAGCCCGAGATAATTATATATGCGCACGTATAATTAACCAATTCATACACTCTCATTTTTTGTTAATTTTTTTTTTTTTGCTTTTTTTTTTCTAATTACTATTGTCATTGAATTCAAAATTATGCAAATACACTTATATACTCGAGCTTTAATCAACGCTTATTCACTTTTATGTATATATCTCGCGTAAAATTCATCGCGTTAAGGATAACTGATTTCCTCTCGTTTGTCTTTTACACCTCGTTAACGCGGAGAGTTCCTTTCCCTAAACAAAAAAAAAAGACAAAGAAAAGGACAAAAAAAAAAATCGAACAACAAATTGTACGAGAAAATTATAAATAACACAAGTAACACCAAGCTTTTTAAAGAATTTTTTTTATGTATATATAGTTATACATATGTATACGTGAATTGTACATTTTCTAATATGTTTACCGTTTATTTATACTATTTAAGTGAACTAAAACGGCCGGGAATATTTATACCTGTATATCTAACTCCACCTATGCCTGTACTTTGATCTAATCCTTAAGCTGGTATCAAAAAGTCCTGGCGGGGACTTGTTCGCGTACACTGCAACAACGAATCGTCGTCGCCTTTCGGAGTTTTTTTTTTTTTTTTTTTTTTTTTTTTAAGCACTCCGAGGATCCTGGTAAAAGCACTCGTTTTCTCCGGGACATAAAACCCCTACTGAAGATCTCAGATCCGAGCGGAAAGGACAGATTCAAAAAAAGAAGAAAAAAAAAAAAAAAACGAGAAAACGAGAAAACGAAAAAAGACAAAGAAAAAAACTACGGTTAAAAAGGAGAAGAAAAAAAAAAGGTGAAGAGGATTCGAAACGTTTCCAATACCTCTTTGGAAAACGTAGCTGCTTACTTCTCCACTTACGTCACGATACATAAGTACATAAAAAAAAAAAAAAGAAATGAAAGATTTCTATTTACTGAAAACTCTAAACTGATATAGAAATATATACCTAATGAAATGAAACGAAAATAAATGGAATATATTCATGTACGATATAGGTATATATATAAGGTAACTATACAGTAGAGGTATATATATACCTATGCAGATATATAAGTGTACCCCCGCAGTTTACGGAGAATCTGAATAGGAAAAATCCTCGCCAAGGGATGTAGTGCCGCAAGAAGAACGGGTCGAGGTATATACGTAGGTACCGTACCGTACGTACGGTACGTATACGGTTGCATAGAAAATTTATTACCCTATAGCTGCAGTAGGTAGGTACAATCTACAAATGGTTGGATATACCTTACCCTATACCCCAACTACCCAGTGAAGTCGTTGTTTTTCGAACCCGTTTGCAAAAGCGAAAATATAGTAGGTAGGTAGGTAGATAGATAGTTAGGGGTAGATATAGGTTTGCTAAAAGGTATTTAACGTAAATCATTTGCGCGGAGCAGGTGCCCAAGGTACACATATACCTACTCGTCGTAATGTTTGTTATCAGTCACCTAAACGCCCCGCGCGCCGCGACGCCGTGATAGTTGCAGTAGCTATAGTTTTCTTCCGTTGTTCAAATATCCGTAAAAAATCATGATGATGTATTCATTTATACTTACCGAACGTATGTAAAATTTTCAAATTCTTTTTGTCTCCCTTTTCTATTTCTCTCTCTCTCTCTCTCTCTCTCTCTCTCTCTCTCTCTCTCTCTCTCGTGTATAAGGTATATAGATATGGAAATACCGAACAGTATATAATTATTTTTACCCGTATTACAGAATTATGGTGCTTTATCATCCCTTTTTTTTTTTTGTTTTGTTTTTTTGTTCAAACTGTGTGGGATTTCGTAAAACACGAGTTTTTGCAAAAACGAGTTGTTATATGCATGGTAAATTACAAAGGGAAATTGGAAGCTGGGAAAAGTGGCGAAGTAGAGGTAGGCGGCAGGATGGGGGGGGAGGTATATTATGTATATGTATATATATATGTACGTATATATATATATATATAGCTGTATATATATACGGGTTTGTTTTAAAAGGAAGGAATTTAATATTCTGCCTACATACCTCATTTTTCACTGTAATTAATCATGCAACAAACGTAATTTTACATTGTCAGCTGTCTCGGCCCTTAATTAAGTCACTAATATTAATACCAAACTCACAAACTAATTCAATTAAATCCTTATATATGTATATATATATATTTTATATATATAAAATATATATATATACATATATATATACCGTGGGACGATACGACGCGTCGGTGACCGTTCATTTTAAACCCCCGTCTCATATCTCTCTCTCCTTCTCTCTCACTCTCTACAAAATTCGCGAATTCCTTTGTCTTCTCGATATAGGTTAACCATATTGCCTTTTAAATTTTCCTTTTTCCTTGTTTCCCTTTTTCACGCTTATGACTATTCACCTCCGACCCTAAACCCTCTCGATGTTTGACCTTCGCTGACACACAGACTACGTTGCATTAAACTATACATTCAAACATTAGCATATTCAATTGGCTCTACAAGTAGAAGAAAGAAAGAAGAAGAAAAAAAAAATTAAATTTCACTTGAATCACGAAAAAAAAAAAAAAAAAAAATTAGTAATAGTATCGAACAGACGATCTATAGGGCGGAGAGATTGAAACGTGTGATATGTATATCGTGCGAAAGGCGAGGCTTGACTATGATAGAAATTAGGTCAATTTATGCGACCAGTAGCACCGATATTTAGGTATATAGGTAGCGTTTCGCTAAATTTAGTTTAAGGATAGATATATAGGTACCTATGTATGTATAGGTATATGCAGATTGTACATATCTATATATACGTGACACC